>JAJJMA010336062.1:0-37734 GCA_023529015.1 Papaver nudicaule
TGATTCTGGTGTGAATGTTGAAGTTAATCCTAATCTAGGTGTAGATGAGAATGTTGATTCTGGTGTCAATATTGAAGCAGATCCTAATGTAGGTGCATATGAGAATGTTAGGTTACACAGTAGGAAAGAAAGAAAAAAATCTGCATATGAGCGTGCTAGAGAACCGTTATACCCTTCATGTTCTAAAGGAAAGACAGCATTGTATGCTGCTATTAGACTCAATAACATAAAGACCCAATATGGGTTTTCTGACAATGGTACTACTGCTCTCTTAGAATTGATGAAAGAGTTGCTTCCTGATGAGAACACATTGCCGTCTAAGTACCATGACATAAAGAAAATGATCCAAGAACTAGGTATGGATTACATAACATATGATGCATGTGTAAATGACTGCATTTTATATTGGAAAACTGAGTCGACATTGGTTAAGTATCCGGTTTGTCAAGAACCTAGGTATAAGAAGGTTTTTAATGATGAGAGGAAACTTACACAAGTGGCTCAAAAGACTTTAAGGCATTTTCCGTTGATTGCGAGGCTGCAAAGGTTTTATAGTGTACCGTGGATAGCAGAGGCATTTCTGTGGCATTTCAAAGCAAAGTCAGATATTAATGTGATGCGTCATCCAGTCGATTCTTCGGCTTGGCGATGCGCAGATAACTTTTCTCCTGAGTTTGCCAAGGAACCAAGAAATGTCACACTTGGGATCTCAACCGACGGCTTCAACCCAAATGGATGTTTTGGTGCAAGTCACAGTTGTTGGCCGGTTATTCTGTGTCCGTACAACCTTCCTCCTTCGTTGTGTATGAAAAAAGAGTTCTCGATGTTATGTTTGTTAATATCTGGCCCAAAAGCACCAGGTAAAAGTTTACTTCCCTTCATTTCTTTGTTTCTGCAAGTTCTCTGAAAATATATTCTGAATTTTCGCATGTTAACATGTATGTGTAGGTAAAGATATTGATGTTTATCTACAACCACTGGTAGATGAGCTCCTTGAGCTGTGGAATAAAGGTGTAATGACATACGACTCCTCCAGCAAGTCTGAGTTTCTTTTAAAAGCAAGACTTTTGTGGGCTATTCATGATTTTCCAGCTTTGGGTACGTTATCTGGATGTGTGACTCATGGTTATTATGGGTGTCCTACTTGTGGAGAAGGTACAGTTGCTGAATGGCTGCCTTTCAGTAAGAAGATATGTTATATGGGTCACCGGAGATGGCTGCCAGCGAAGCACAAATTTCGACTTGATAAATCAAATTTCAACGGATCGGTAGAGCATGGTGAAGCTCCATGGCCAATGACAGGAGAAGAAATTAAAGATAAGGTAGCAGATATCACAATTAAGAAGGGCAAGGGGAAACAACCAGCAGCAGATAAGAAACGTAAAAGGAAAGCGGCAGTGCAAGATGAAGATGTTGCAGATGATCACACCCTGTTTTCTCGCAGGTCTATTTTCTTCATGATTCAATGTATATACTTTAATTATATCTCAGAACTTATACGTATAAAACATACTTATTTATTTTGTTATTTTCTTGCAGGTCTATTCTATATGATTTGCCGTATTGGGCAGCACATGTGGTTCGACATCAAACAGATGTCATGCATACCGAGAAGAACATAACTGAGCATATTCTCAACACTCTGATGGGAAGTAGCAAGTCCAAAGATGGTCCTAATGCACGTAAAGATATGGAAGCCATGGGGATTAAAAAGAAGATGTGGTTGGGTGCTGCTGATCCCAAGACTGGTAAAACAACTATTGAAGATGGAACTTTTGCGATGACGAAGAACGAGAAGATTCAATTTTGTACTACTCTGAAGAACTTAAGTGTGCCCACTGGTTTCTCTTCCAATCTTCGCAGCATCGTTAGCATTACTCCTCCCGAGCTCAAGAATTTCAAGTCTCACGATTACCACGTTGTGATGCAAAATTTGCTTCAAATCCTGGTTCACTTCTCCCGAGACCAATTGAAGTGGAGGGTTTCTTCAAACAACAAGGAGCTGAGTCAACTATTCAATCAAATGAGATTGAACATGTTTCCCATCTCTTCTCGAGAAACAAGTGGGGTATTTCTTTGCAAAATTGTGCTCAATTTCATATGTGGCAATTCCGCCAAGATATCTTCGTTAGTTGGGGGAAGAATCTGCACGAGTCGGATTTTTTGAGGAACGTATCGAGAGAGAGTTGGATTTGGTTAGACAATGTGTGGTTGGTAAGCAAGGATCGGTTTTTTAGCAAGGTACGGATAGTGCGACTTCACTGCCTAAGGATCTACGAATTGCTCTTCTGCGTATAAGTATTTTTTTCAAAATTTTGTGCGCCAAGGTTATTAACAGAGAACATCTTGTAAAAGCTAAATCTAGTTTGGTGGAAGCAATGTGTGTATTGGAGAAACACTTTCCTCCGTCTTTTTTCGTTATTAGTATTCACTTGATGGTGCATCTGGCGGATGAAGCTTTAACATGCGGTCCTGTCAGATTCAGGTGGATGTATCCGTTTGAGAGGTAAATGCCATCCTTTTCTCTTTTTAGTTTCTATTTTCTTTGATTTGGACTTGTACTGAACCCTTGGCTTACTGAGTTTTGTAGGTTAATGAAAACTTTCAAGAATTTGGTGCGTAACAGAAGGTACATTGATGGCTGCATTGCAAGAGGGTATACATTACGCGAAGCTAGCTTATACTATATGGAGGACCTGTCAAAAGATGGTGACGGTACTCATAAACATAGTCGACAGGCCTTTTTGGATGACGACGATGAGTTTGCAGATGAGATGCCGTTGAGTAAAGGTAAAACAGTTACTTTAACTGATGTACAGTTTGAACAAGTGCGCAAATGGATTCTGTCCAAGTATGTGGGATTAGACGAATGGGAAAGGTATACTTCTTCATTACTTTTTCATGTTTAATGTTATGGCATTGTATACATTTTTGTAATTCTGAAAGCATTTAATGTTCTAACACAATGAGTTGGTGGATGTCATTGTAGGAAGTATGCTGCTTATGTTGACAGCTCCAAAGATGATACCGTAAAGAGATTTCATATATGGTTACGCGACGAGGTATAAGCTAAAAAGTTGTTTATAAAGTTATTTCAAATAGTTTAACCCAGTAAGTGATTAACTGATTCACAAATCTTCTTTTTGCAGTTGCTGGCAGCCAAAAAAGAAAATTCAGTACTTTGGCGACTAGTGCAAGGACCCCAGTTCAAGGCTACGTCGTATAAGAAATACCAAGTGAACGGCTATATCTTCGCTCCAAAACGTTACGAGGAGGGAAAGGTATGTCAAAACAGTGGTGTGTGTATGAAGGCCTTTACAAAACAGAGAGCAAAATCCTCTGACCTAAACTACAAGGAAACAGAAATGACCTATTATGGAGTTGTTCGAGAGATTATTGAGTTGAATTATGTGGATTTTGAAGAAACGGTTTTTTATTGTGATTGGGTCAAAGTTGAAGATAGAAGTCATGGGTACAAAATTGATCCTAGCTCAAAGGTGATAAAGGTCAACTTGTCTAAGTTGAGAAGCAGAGATACATTGCACGACGAGCCATTTATTCTTGCCTCTGAAGCGTCGCAAGTGTTTTACGCACCAGATGTTTCTGACATTGGATGGTCTGTGGTAATGCATTCTGCGCAAAGACTAACTACAGCAGTAGATGATTTTGAGGTTCCAACTGTTTACCAGTCAACTTTTACTGACAATGAGATTCTGGAATCTTATTGCTGTAGCTGAGGTAGCTTGAGGTAATGTCTCCTGCCTCTCTATTATCTTTCTTTTGTTTCCTTTTTCTGGTTTTTTTTGCAGTTACCTAACCTTCAATTTTTTAACTGTAGTTGGTAGAAGATTGACAAAGGAAATCCTATGGGAAGGTACCTACTATCAGGCCGAAGAGTATTACAGAACCAGGTACTGAAACTAGCTAGGTCTTATAGAACAAGAACACTAAGTAAACTTGAAATATTGTCTGAAACTAGCTAGGTTTCGTTATTATAAGTTCTGTTTTTTTGGCTAAGTGTAGCACCAAGTAAACTTGAAATATTGTCTAAGTATGGAATATTGTCTAAGTATGAAATATTGTCTAAGTATGAATGAAATTTTGGTATTGAATATCTTTGAATGAATGAAATTGATTCTATGAATGTATGATTCTGTGAATGTATGATTGGGGAATTGGGGAACTGTAGGTGCAGGGGAATGGGGGAATTCCAGGGGTATGATTGCCTGCAATTCCAGGGCTGGTAAACCAGGAAAATCTGCTTTTTTTTTTCTGTTAAAACTTTAGCAACGGTAATTTACAGTTTCTATTTTCAGGGAAAGTTGGTCTACGTTGACCTGGTCAAGGTTTAGCAACGGAGAAATTGCGTTGCTACAAAAAGAAAGTCGGTCTTCCTTGACCTGGTCAAGATTTAGCAACGGAAAAATTACGTTGCTAAAATATCCCCGGCAAAGGGAAGTCGGTCTTTGTTGACCTAGTCAAGGTTTAGAAACGGTAATGTGGCCGTTGCGGGCTAAAATAAGAAACGGAAATCGGGCCGTTGCTGGAAAATATCCGAAACGGAGAATAAGCCGTTGCTTACTAAAATCAGAAACGGAAAATCGGCCGTTGCGGGAAAAATTAAGCAACGGAAAATAAGCCGTTGCGGGCAAAATCTAGCAACGGCGGAACTGCTCCGTTGCTAGTACCGTTGCTAACCTTGAGACGCAACGGCAACATTACCGTTGCTAAAATTCGTCACACCATGAATCGCAACGGCCGGTCTCCGTTACTAACACTTTTCGCAACCCATGAGCACCGTTGCTACCCCCAAATATGGTGTAGTGTTAAAGGGGTACAACAAACAATTTTACTGAACAATTAAAACTGCATCACATATTACTATTAAACACTAAAAATCACGAGTGAAAGTAATGGTCAGTTGTTTGCATACAACAAACCATTTTAATTCTAGCAAGGTGGAGACCAGAACTTTACAAGGAACAAAATAATCTATCACTTGAAATTAATAATGTAGCCATAAATAGTTATAATTCTCTTTATATAAGCTTCCTATTTTGTTTAAGAAAATGTACCTCTGAAAATAAGTCGATAAGAAAAAATAGACTTTACCACCACAGAATTATTACATTAGCTAGAATAAGGCACGCCAAACTGTAATATACTCGAAATATATTCCTGTGCCGTAAAAGAAGTTTTCTTCAACATCTCGACCATTTGCTTATGTGTATCAGATGTCTAGGAAAGAATAGATACATGGTCAGAATATGCACCAACAAACGCACTACAATTGAGTCAAAGTTGGGAAGTGAAGAAAATGGAGAATGACCATCAATTTCCAAATTGCAAACATGAGTGGAGGGCTTGACAGTTTCAGGATTGAGTTCAAGAATGTTAAGAAAAGAAAATGCCCTTGCATCACCAGAATCCTCATATATAATCATTAGCTAAGTTGCACAGTGATAAATCAATCAAAATACGGCTCATATAAAACATACAGAAGCAAATACGGTTGATACGCAAGAAAATACGGTTCATAACTCATAGTACGGTTCACAAATTAGGGTACAGTTCACATCTTTGTGGCAAAATTTAAAACCCAAATACGTCTCGTTGTTCATCTGAGATGTGAGACGTACCCACCTGCTACTACATTCCGGTTCATACAAATAACAGTACGGTTCATTCATACAAATTTGAACCGTATTTTCAACTATCAACAAAACCCAACCCTAAAATTAATCGATTCTAACTTAAACATGCAATTTAACACAAAATTGAAGGATGGGTGTTGTTAAAAAAACATTACCTGACTCGCATCCCGGTCACTTGTGCCTCATTAGACTCGATTCGATCTTCACCTTCAACATCTAGGTCTTCTTCTTCACCTTGGTTTTGAGACGTACCAATTCGACTGTGAATGCATCCACCTGATACTCATCATCATCGTCGGTGAAATGGTTTTCTAAACCTAAAGAAGAACAAACGGAGAAAGTAAAGGAGAAGTAGAATGTAAATAGCTTTAGGTTTTTTGGTTTGTTTTAAGTTAATTAGGGGGAGATTAAAAATGTTGCCAATCTGGTAAGGTTGATGCTTGCCCAGGTTACCATGGTACTCTTGGGAAGTCCTCGTGTTGATTTCCTTTTACTTTGGAATCGGCAAGGTGTATTTCCGTCCTCTTCCTCTGTGAATCGGTCATTTTAATGTGTTAACTCAGTCTTCAAAAATTTGCATTCCTGTGATCAAATCCATGATTTTTAAATCAAAACATCTTTAAATTACCAGATCAGTTTAGTCTGCGCCATATTCTTTCAAAAATCATATTGCACTCATCTTCAATGTTCCTCTAAAATATTTTTATTCTTTTTCTAGTTCTTGGTTTTACTCCGGTCTCATTAGATTCAATGAGATTTGTTACATTAAACTGTCCTTTATATGAAAACGTAACATCTGTTTCAGTTCTCCTTGTTCTCAGTAGTGCAGCGGTTTTCAAATCATTTTAATCTCTAGTAATTCATTTTAATGGATAACTAATATAATCATGTTTCCCCATTGCGTTTGCAGGAAAATGATTGAACCTTCATTGGCGTTTGCCATGATCTCTGTATTGGCATATGTGTTTGCAGCCACTGGTGTCCTAGTGTTAGTAAGACAGTTCGAGCGTTTGCTCTCATGGTTACTCAGAATTGTTGTTGGTGAGTTACTTTGTCCAAGAAGAGAAAACGATTCAGGAATCGGCCTCAAAGATTACTTTTGGCGCTTCTTTAGGTTTCTCAGAATTTCAAAAAATGAAGTCAAAGTTTGGAAATCCAGGAAAGTTTCGGTTTATAGAAGATTTGCTTTGATTGCTATAACTACTATTCCCCTTTTAGTTGTTAATCAAATCAATGAAGATATCTCTCATAGACGAGTCTTTAGGGAGCAAAAATAAATAATAATCAAAAGAGCAATTCCATACCTCACGCAAACCCTAGTTCACAGAAATCAAAGCCTGCGACAATGGAAACAACAACAAGTTTAACCAGCTCAACAAAAGAAGTATCTCAAATAACTGAAAAGCTTCAAGAAACTAATATAGACAATGGCAAAGGTGAGCTCATTCCCCATGAAGAATGCAAGTCTGATGAAGAAGATGAGCCAGAAATTAATTTGATTGGCACTATAGTAATGGAAGGAAGACTCACTGGTAAGATGGTGGAAAGGCACATAGGACGCACATGGGATTTCATCCCTGAAGGGGAGGTAACAGTGGCTGAGATTGAAAGGAATGTCATGATCTTCACCTTTCAAAACTGGGAGGCTGTCAAAAAAGTTTTTGAAGGCAGGCCATGGAGTATTGACGGTAACATGTTGATAGTTCATCTGTATGATCCAACTTCAACTTATGATGCATTAGAGTGGAACACTCATGAGTTCTGGATCTGGCTAGACAAACTCTTGTCAGAACATAGAAATCAAAAAGCTGTCAGAGATATGGATGCAACCATGGGAGAAGTAGTAGCCATCGACCCTCCCAAAGGAAAGCCAGCAGCAGGTGAATGCTTCAAAGTCTGTGTCAGGGTTAATCTCATCTCTCCTCTTCTTAGAGGCGCATTAGCAAAAACAAGAGCCAAAACAACCAAGTGGTACCGGTTCTTTTATGAGAAGCAGCCTCATAGAATTTGTAAAGAATGTTATGTCATCAAACATATTAAGAACAAGTGCAGTGAGAACAAAAAGAAGATGGAAGAGAAACACCTTGATCCAAAACAGTTTGGCCCAATTGTTGCAGTTACAAAAAATCCCAACCTACAGATTAGCACTGTTCCAACACCAAGGCAAACTAGAGGTATTCCAAGGCATACCCCATTCATTCCTCCAAAGGATGGAGTTAAAATTCTTGACCTTGAAGAAGAGACAGCTACTAATGATGATGTGGAAATGAGTGAGACTAACAATACCAGGGCAGGAAAAAGGCATCGTGTGGATAATAGTGGAGGCAATGATAGAACAATCACCACACAACTTCTGAGTAACCACAATGAACGCGCACCAGTGGCAATAGCTTCACAGAATCATCCAGTTGTGGGAAGGTTCAATCATTCGATGCAAGCTGATGGGGAACCTAAGGTAAATACTAGTTATTCACAACTCCCTTTTGACTGTTCTTTTGATTACTATCGTATTTATTATAGTACATGCAAATTTATTCAATTCTTGACTTTAAAACTGCCGATTTGCTGCGCTAACTCTGAGGTTGTGTCTTTAAAGTTATATATTCATCATTTGGAAACTTGCTCTCCGCATGCTTTTAATTACATTACACATAATAACTGTAGGTGTTCTGCATTCATTATAAATCATTGGTCTATTTATCATCCCATAACCTGTAGGAATAGTCATTCCCAGTATAGTTATTGCACTTATAGTTTTCGTCTTATTTATTCTCCCCTGTCTTTAACAGTAAATTCATCTAGTAGGTGTAGTTCCCATACGTTTTTTATTTTGTCTTCACACATCCATCATAGCAGTAAGACCATTTTCTTCAGAATTGTACATAACTCTGTAGGATTGCAGTTTAGTCATCACTCTCCACTGTTCAATAGTCATCACATTTTATTCACCCGGTTACAAAGGCATCTAAATACTAGTACTAGCAGTGCCCGTCCCTACTCAATCTAGTTCCATCGGAAAATCTGCAAGGATGAATGTATTAGCCTGGAATGTTCAAGGGTTTAAGAAAGCTTCAGCTAGAAATCATCTTAGAGATCTAATTAGAGCTCAAGATCCTGATATAATATTTCTCAGTGAAACTAAACTCAATAGTGACAAACTTAAGCCACTTCTCAAACCTTTCCAGTATCCTAATCAAGTAATACTAGACTCAGTAGGACTTTCTGGAGGTTTAGTTTTAATGTGGAAAAATGGGTTTTCACTAGAAGTTGTTAGCAATAAAAACTACATGATTCATGCTCTAGTACACACTGATCCCAGCAAGCCTGAGTGGCTTTTGAGTTGCATATATAGATATTCAAACAACCAAAAGAAAGCAGAGCAATGGGAGTTCATTCAAGAATTGGGTCAAAATGTTCAACAGCCATGGGTCCTAATTGGTGACTTAAATGTACATCTATCGGATAGCGTATGTGCACCAAGTACTTCTTCTGATGGTGGTATTTCTTCTATGCTTCATTCTATTGGCTTAGTAGACATAGGCTACATAGGAAGAAACTACACATGGTCAAGCAATAATGAAGGAACAGAGAGCAGAAGGCCTAGAATCGATTTGGCTCTAGTTAATGCAGAATGGTTAACATAATTTCCTAACTCTAAGCTTCTTCATTTGGTTCAAAAAGGGAGTGATCACT
The DNA here is from genome assembly GCA_023529015.1 of Papaver nudicaule. Lineage (NCBI taxonomy): Eukaryota > Viridiplantae > Streptophyta > Magnoliopsida > Ranunculales > Papaveraceae > Papaver > Papaver nudicaule. The sequence continues at coordinate 9,348 of JAJJMA010336062.1, forward strand.
GTCCCATATACTTCTTAGTAGATATCAGTCAACCTAAACTCTGGAAGAGACCATGGAAATTCTACTACACATGGCTACATGACAAGACTTGTGCAATGCAAATTGCTAAGGCATGGGAGATACAAGTTGAAGGTACACCTGCATTCAAGTTAGCTAAGAAGCTTCAGCACACAAGGATTGAGCTTGGAAAGTGGAATCGAGAATACTTCGGAGACATTAACAACAGAGTCGATAATCTCCAGCAACAATTACTAGAGCTCCAACAACTTCCTACTACAAATTTTGTCTGTTCTCAAATCACTGAAGTTAGCAAGGATATCGATATGTGGCACAAGATACAACATGATTTTCAGAAGCAAAAATCTAGAGACACGTTTATCAAAGATGCTGATAATAACACAAAATATTTTCATACTTCTACTAATCGGAGAAGAACCAGAAACAATATTGATAGCTTAGTAGATAGGAATGGAGAATGGATGCATTCTAGGGAAGACATTGCTAACCTTCTTACTACAAACTTTAAGGACATTAGCACTTCAGTCAACCCTAACATCCAAGATAATCTGTATGCATTGCTTCCGAAGTGCATCACTGATGCAGAAAATGACCTTAAGAGCATAGAAGAAATTCACTCAACCCTAAAGGAGATGGAAAGCCAGGACCAGATGGGTTTCCGGCTGGATTTTACAAGACTCAGTGGTCTACAGTGAGAAGTGAGGTATGCAATATGGTACAACAATTCTTCAGAACAAAGTTTATGCCCAAGAGCTTGAATAAAACATACATATCCTTAATTCCAAAGAAGAAGAAATCGATTACTCCAGCTGATTTTCGCCCAATCGGGTTATGTAACACTGCTTACAAACTCATTTCCAAAATTCTTGTTAAGAGAATGAAACAACTGATGGACATGATTGTCTCACCTTATCAAGCAACGTACATCTCTGGGAGGTTAATAAACGACAATACAATCATAACACATGAGCTAATACATTCTATGAAGCAAAAGCAGGGAGATGAGGGATGGCTAGCTCTCAAACTTGATATTTCCAAAGCCTTCGACAGGCTGGAATGGTCTTTCATCTTAAAGGTTTTATCCTCTTTCGGTTTTTCTCAGGAATGGTGTCAGATGGTACATCATTGTATAAGTACAACAATACTTGCTGTTTTGCTTAATGGGTCTCCTTGTAAAGAATTTCATCCAACTCGAGGAGTTAGGTAAGGAGACCCATTGTCGCCTTACTTGTTCATTTTGGCAATGGAGTTCTTATCAAGAACTCTTGCTTTTGCACATAATGACAAGTCAATTGAAGGGATCTCTATCAATAGTGAAGCCCCAGCCATCAATCATCTTTTTTTTGCAGATGATTGTCTTCTGTTTACTTAAGCAAACATGGTAAGTGTACATAGTATCTTGGAAGTTATGGAGATGTTCGGAAATCAGTCAGGCCAAGTAATAAATTACGACAAATCAACTATATACTTCAGCAGGAATGTGAAACCAGATATTTGTGATGGTCTACGAGAAATACTGGGTGTTAAGCTTATGGAAGGAAAGGAGAAATACCTAGGATCTCCAATTCTACTCGGAAAATCAAAAGTTGAAGCATTTGAAGATGTGAAGTTATCTTTTCAACGACGACTAGATAGTTGGCAATCTAAATCCCTATGCCAAGCTGGTCGTTCTACAATGGTGAAACATGTATTGAATGCCACACCATTATATCAGATGAGAACATTTAAGATGCCAAAGACATTTCTCTCCCAGTTAGAAGCTTTAGAAAGACGGTTCTGGTGGGGTTATCGTTCTAATAGGGGTGCGTGTCTCCTTTCATGGCAACAAATGTGTAAATCTAAAGATGTTGGGGGTCTTGGCTTCAGAGATTTAGAAGGATTGAATCATGCATTACTCATCAAATTAGCCTGACGGATAAGTAATCAACAAGACAAACTTTGGGTGCAACTTCTTCGAGCCAAATACTTCAACAACATAGAATTCAGGCATCTTCAGGGAGAAAAAAGCAAATGCTCATGGGTCTGGAGAGGCATAGAAACAAGACTTTCTTATCTACAGACTAATCTCTTAATGATGGTTAACAATGGAAAGTCAACACACATATGGAACGACAGATGGGTCAGAGATGAACCTAATAAGCTAACTCCCAACAATTCTTCTGGTAATCAGCTAGTGTATGTCAGTGAACTGATGATTTCAGGAACAAACTTGTGGAATGTCGCTCTTATCTCAAGTCTGCTCAACCAAGTAATAATGCAGAAGATTATATCCCTTCCAATAACTCAAGATGAAGAATATGTGCAAATATGGCTTCCAGCTCGAGATGGCAAGTTCAATGTTAAAAGTGCATATAAAGCAATTACGGGAGGACAATATGACACTCAATCTCCAGGAGACCAAGTACCATGTGAAGTTTACAAAGTACTATGGAGGTGCAGAGTTCCACACATAGTTAAATTGTTTGTTTGGAAATGTTTAAAGGGTATGTGCCTACTTGTGTTAGGCTGGCAAAAGTTAAGAGAAGAATCGACACAACATGCTGTGTGTGTCAGAACCAAGAGGAAACCATAGAACACATAATCTTCCACTATGACCATGCTCGTGCAACTTGGAGGAAGGTTAATGTAGATATTGATCAAGTCTCTGCTAATGGAATAGGTGTTAAAGAATGGATTATTTCTTGGTTCAACAACCATAACAACCTAGACAGTGAAGAGCAGTAAAAATGGATGATAAAGAATATGGTTGGAAGATGGATTATCTGGAAGGAACGATGCAATTGCCTTTATCAAAATGAAAAGATCAATGCACACAGCACGGCTCAGAAGATTCAGTTCCACTTCAACAAATTTCGTGTCCAGTTTTTCTGATCTAACCAATGTGAATATGCAGGTTGAACCAAGAATTCAAAGTTGGCTTCCTCCTCCAGTGGGAATTGACAAGATTAACGTTGATGCTTCTTTCTGTGATGTTACTAAGAACTTGGGTATCAGACTAATACTAAGAAACTCTATGGGTGCAGGAACATGAGCAAAAGGGATCGGAGAAGGTAAAGCCTTAGATGCGGAGGAAGGGGAGTGTCTAGCTGTGAAGGAAGCATTGGTTTGGGCTATGCAGAAACAATTAACATATATTCAAATTGAAACAGATGCAAAAACAGTAGTGCAATCAGTCACATCCAACACACCCCTAGTCAGATGGGAGAGCAGACGACATATCAGAGATATTCAGCTGCTACTTTCTAAGTTTAATTCCAGTAGCATTTCTTTTATTAGTAGAGATTTCAATGGAGTCGCAGATGCGATTTCCAAGTTTAGTCGTCGTAATTCCTGCAACTTTGAGCAGCTTGATTCTTTTTATCCATGGATTACATTAAAACTGAACCATGATACCAATCATGGAACTTTTTGATCATTCAATAAAAGTTTTAGTTATAAAAAAAAAAAAGTTAATTGGGGGAGTGGGGATATTAGGACACCCCTCAACACTCACCTGGGATAAGTATAGTATCTTGGAGCCTTTTCTTAAAATGGGAAGCCCCTAAAATAGCCTTGTTTTTCTGGCCTCGAGGGCCTGGTCCAGTGGCACTGTCGGACAGAATACCCTCAGCTAGGGCCGGTTCTGAAAGTATATCCCAATTTTCCCACATGGGAAAAGCTAGTGGCTAACGGGAGGGCAACAAAATTCAAAATGGGTCCCAAACTTAACATTCCTTTCCTGTCCCTTCCCTTCCCTTTGGTATTAAAATCTCCATTTAATTCCTCCGCAAAATCTTTCAAACGCAAAATCTTTCTCTACACAAACAAAGAAAGAGTCTCGTTGGATATTTTATTGCCAAATTTACAAAAAACTAATTCTTAAAAAAAAATACATACAGTTGGAAACAAAATTCATTAGAGAGAGAGAGAGAAAATTGAATGATGAAAGCTTTGGATTCTTGTCTAATCAAAGGAATTTAAAGTGGTTATTTTCTTTTAAAGGTATTTAAAGAGAGATGATGGATAGTGGTGGTGCTGTTGATGTTATAAGGGGTCAAAGACTGCTGCTTGTGATTCTAAAGGTACTTCTTTTTTTTTTTTCTTACTTTGTATTAGGGTTTGGAATTTCATCTTTTTCTTGTTTTAGATTGTAATTTTTTTTCTTGGTTAGGCTCAAATTTCCTTTTCGTTTTCTTTAATTGGGCGTTTTGTTAGGATTGAATTGACATTTGGTGGTGGTCTTCTTGGGTTTTTGTTTTCAAGAGCTATTTCTGCTATTTCTTAATTTTGATCGGTATCGATAAAGATTGTTTTTTTGAGAATTTTTAACACGAATTTAATTGGTGTGAACTTCGCTGGTTGTAGAGGAAGTCCTGATTTCTATCTTTTGTGGATGATGGTTTTTAGAAGAATATCTCAATAGTATGGGCGGTAAGAGATGGTTGAAAGGACGGGGATTCGGCAGTAAATTTAGGATGATGAAGTGTCTTGGTTCAGGAGAACATTTGAATGTGGATGAAATGGCTGAGTCCCTTGCAACTAGGGATTATTCAGCAACAAGTGGTGGATATTCTTTTCGAGTTGGTGAGAGTGAACAAAAGCAACCTGATAATATTAGCAACATTGAAGAAGCTGAATCATCTCTTCGGGAGAGTGGTTGTTTGAACTACGAGGTTTGTTTCTCTTAATTTGTCTTTCATCGATGTTCTGGAGTCCTTTTCTCGCAATTTAAATATTTTAGATATTTTGTTGCAATTTCAATATTTTGGCATATTCTGTTGAAATTTTCAACAGAATATGCCCTCCTCATCAGAAAGAAACTTTTGTCGCAATTTAAATATTTTAGTTCTTGTGGGAGTGTTTTCTTGCATATTTGCTGAATTTGTTTAGTCTATCTGCATTGTGAAACTACTATGTGAGAACAGTTGACATGGTATAATAGTTCATATGTCCTTTCCATTAAAATTGTCAATCTGTTAGCTTTACTCGGACGGATTTTTTATTTTTTGCCTTAACAGAAATTCTGAGTTAACTAAAAGCCCAATGTTTCCAAAAACAGTTCCTTGGCATATTCTATTGTAGCTGATAACTAATATAGTTTTCTCTGTTTTCTAAATGTTAGATGTTACACCACCATTATTAGTTCCTTCAGTTGACATAATAATGTGATGGAATATTTGTGTCTTATTTCAATTGGCTTACAAAATCATCACCTATTAATAGGAAGCGAGAGCGTTGTTAGGAAGGCTTGAGTATCAAAAAGGAAACTTAGAGGCAGCTCTTCATGTGTTTGAAGGAATAGACATTGCTTCTGTGACTCCCAAAATGAAAGTCTGCATAGCCAGAAGAGGCGACATGAGAAAAGGCGAACGCCGAAAACGACGTTCTTCAAGTGATATTGCCCTACCCATGTCGATGCATGCTGTTAGTTTACTCTTCGAAGCCATATTTCTCAAAGCAAAATCACTACAGGCCCTTGGGAGGTATAGAGGTATGATTTTGGACTTGAATTTAAATTGTCAAAAATATCTGTTTGTTTTTTGAAATCTTAGCATGGTATTATAAAGATTGATTGTTGTTGGTATTATCATTCAAAGGAAATTGGAAGCTATGAATGACATTTGTCCATTGTCGAGTGTCTAATTCTGTGCAGTACATTTTTGCAGAAGCTGCTCAGTCATGCAAAATTATACTCGACACCGTCGAATCTGCATTACCAGAAGGCTTGCCTGAGAATTTCGGTAGTGATTGTAAACTGCAGGATACTTTAAGTAAGGCAGTCGAGTTACTTCCAGAGCTATGGAAACTTGATGGTTCTCCCCACGAAGCAATATCATCGTACCGAAGGGCCCTTCTTCACCATTGGAATCTTGATACAGAGACTACCGCAAGGATACAGAAAGAGTTTGCCATTTATCTTCTTTATGGTGGCACTGATGCCACCCCTCCAAACCTCCGCTATCAAGTTGAAGGGTCTTTTGTACCTAGGAACAACACTGAGGAGGCCGTTCTTCTTCTAATAATTTTGTTGCGGGGTTCTGCTCTTAAACGGATCGAGTGGGACCCATCAATCCTCGATCATCTCTGTTTTGGGCTCTCTGTATCAGGAGCACTAAGGGGCTTAGCAACTCAGATTGAAGGATTGCTTCCTGGAGTTATGGACAGGGATGAGAGATACTACATTCTTTCACTGTGTTACTGTGGGGAAGGTGAGAGTACAGTTTCTTTAAATCTGTTAAGGAAACTCCTGAGCAAAGCACAAAACCCAAATTGCATAAATGCTCTATTATTGGCTTCAAAGATTTGTGCAGAGAACCCTAATTTGGCAGAACAAGGTATAAATTTCGCAAGCAGAGCAGTTGAAAGGTTGCAGGGAAGATGTGATCAGATGGCCAGTTCTGCACATCACTTTCTAGGTGTCTCATTGTCAGCTGAAGCACAATCTTTGATGACTGATTCCGAAAGGGTTAGAAAACAGTCCGAGTCGCTGGAAGCATTACAAAATGCTGAGAGGACTATGAAAGATATAGACCCTGAAATTATCTACCATCTTAGCCTAGAAAATGCTGAGCAGAGAAAGTTGGATTCTGCTTTAAATTATGCGATGCAGTTGCTGAAATTGGAAGCTGGGTCCAATGTTAGAGGATGGATTTTGTTGACTCGGATATTATCAGGTCAAAAACGGTATCTCGATGCTGAAACTATCATCAACGCTGCTCTTGATCAAACTGGAAAATGGTCTCAAGGAAAATTATTACGAATCAAAGCTAAGCTTCAGATAGCTCAAGGTCACGTGAAAAATGCTGTTGAGACATATACTCATCTTCTTGCTATCCTTCAAGTTCAGAATAGAAGTCCAGGGCTTCAGAAAAATCTTAAGGTTCAAAAATCTGTATTATTATTTTTATTTTTTGCAATTTTATTTTGAAGCCAGTGGTTCATGCAATTTACTTAAGTCTCTTTGAATGACAGGGTGGTAGTGGTATCCATGATAGAAATTTGGAAGTAGATATCTGGCATGATCTGGCGAAAGTGTATATTAGCTTGTCACAGTGGCGGGATGCTGAGGTCTGTCTCTCCAAATCTGAGGCCGTTTCACCTTATTCTGCTTCTAGGTGGCACACAACAGGTACATTTGTGTTGTCTTTTCTTTCTTTTCATGTATCTATCCTTCCTAGTCTCGATTGTCATATAGCCCTAATCAAGGTAACTGATTTATACGTTCAATTTGCTTATGGTCACATCTATTTCCAGGTTTATTATGTGAAGCAAAAGGCCTTTATAAAGAAGCCCTAAAAGCATTTACAAGTGCATTACATGTTGATTCGAACTTTATACCAAGCTTAGTTGCTACAGCTAATATTCTCAGACAACAAGGAAATAATCACTCGATGAATATTGCAAGAAGTTACTTAACAGAAGCACTACGTCTCGATAGAACAAATGTACCTGCTTGGTACAATCTAGGGATGCTTTACAAAGAAGAAGCTAAGGGTGGGGGTCATGCTGCTGTGACATCTTTAAATGAAGCGGCTGAGTGTTTTGAAGTGGCTGAAGTACTTGAAGAATCTGAACCAGTTGAACCTTTCAGATAACCCCGTAAATATATACACCAAAATACATCTGTATACATACATGCATAACTACCTCTTGTGTAAGTAAAGCAATGATTAAATAAATCTTGTAGTTTGCCCATTCCAACGTTTTTGTTTTGTTTTGAGGTTTTTAAGCTACTTTCTTTTTCTCTTTTGATGTAATTTAGTAGCCTCCAAAAGCTAAGAATGATTGAAAACAATAATATATCTCCTGGAATCTTTGTTCCAAGTGTGAAGAGAATGACAGGTTACCAGCTGCCGGATTTAAACTACCTTGGAGGAAGTGGGGATTGTGGGTGCATGAATCAAAGGAACCATGACTCGCAAGCCTGAGCTAGGACTCGGCAGAGACAGTGTGGGTGAAATACTGAAAAAGGTAAGCATCACCAGGAAAGTTAACTTCCATTAATATTTCATTTTTAAGTTCAACCCATCCCCTCTTTGACAGCATACATGGGAAAACGTGGTAGCCTGGTAGGGGTACTAAAATAGAATAACACTCACCGATCCATCTCTCTAACAGAGCACGATTCAATTTCTCTGGTTCTGTAGACAAAAATGCTTGGTAAACCAAAAAAACACAACCTAAAACAATTCCTCTCACAACCGAACCTAAAAAATGGATCCCCTGCATTTTTAGGGGTGTCGGATCCCATCCCATATGTGAAAAGCATTATTTTGGAGGTGTTTTCTTGTCTACTAAGAATAAATTGTGACGGCGTTATCATTGTTGATATTTATTTGTAACCTTATTTGTGTCGGAATAGTAATTTTTAGACTACTTAGGGAATTCATGTTGGTCAGATTGTTGCTTCAAAAAAAAAAAAAATGTTGGTCAGATTGTGCGGTTAGCAAGAGTACCAAAAAGAGGTTTTTGATAAAATATCTGCAGTGCATAAATACAACCCACACTTAGACTAATTACAACCCTGACTAATTACAACCCAATCAAATACATAATTAGCTACATACAATCTAGTTATTTTTAACTTTTTTACATACAACCAAACATGAAATCAAAATATCTTAGGCGATTTAGACTACATCTTCCCACACCACTGTCATCACCGGCGTCAGCCTACTGAAAAACAATTATGATCAACTTTAATCAACATCGATCTTAATCAAATCAAACAATAAACTGGTAAAGATCATTGATATTAATCGTCATCTAGATGAGGTTAGCATCGATTATGTTAATCATTACTAGGTGAAGTTACTCAGTCAACATATATGGTTCAGTAAAATGAGCCAAAATGAAATCGATCATTATCATTCTTGCAACCCACGAAGCAAATTTATGGCAATCACACATCTAGCCCCTATATGATTGACATTTTTCATTTGCCCCTAAATAAATGGTGTACCAAAGAGAAGTCGATGGATCATGTGGTTGTTTATGTTCAACTGATGGGTAAACTAAAACTATACAACATTAATATTTAGGATTGAAAGGAAGACAAACATGAGACCGGGATTAAGTGATTCCCTGAATGAAATCTTAGGTTCTCTTTATTTAATTTTTTTGATGATCAAAATTTTACATTGATAAGAAAAGGGTTAGTTATTTTTGTGTCATGATTAGGGTTTGGCTTAAGCACTGTTTGGTTGCATTTAGTCATTTGGAAAATAAAATAAATGAGAACTTTAAAAGTGAAATTAGGATTGTATTTAGTCACTGCCCTTTTTTAATCAATAAAATTAATTTTATTAAGCTAAATAAAGTTTACGGTGTGTTACCCCCTAATGCCTATACTTTAGGGGTATAGTGATTCCTAAACCAATTTAAAAACCCAAGAAGTTTTCTCTCTCCTCTCTAGAATAGTGTTTTTTTCTTATGAAGAACTTTGAAGAAACTCAAGAACAAAGAAAATTCCGATTATCTACCATCTCCAAAATAACTAGATCCCATAAAAAATATCAAACAAGCTACTCTACCCATATCCTAGACCTCACCAATATTGATCTTTTTCCTACCATGAACCAAGCAAAAACCCATCAAAGAATAGTAAAACACCTATCTGCTCAAACTAAAACTAAGAACATCATCTCCACTTACCAAATCATCAAGAAAACCAATCAAAGAAACAAGAAGCATTGATGAAAACACTCATAATAAAGCCAAATGAAGATGAACCTCATATCTCTCTGTTGAAAAAGCCCTGTTATCAAACCCAAAAATGGAATCCAAAGTTCTAATTGACTATTTTGAAGATTCAATCATTCTCAATAACAATACTGGACAGTACCTTCTCTTTCATATTGACATAAATAATCTCAGAACAACAAACATTACTATTATAAACATCAAACAAACCAAATCATCAAGCATAACTATTAAAAGTAAACCATAAATATCCATCATCACAACCATATATACAAGCCCAAGAGAAAATACCCATAAAAACATAAGTACTAACCATAAAAAGAGAAAAAAAAGAGGAAAAAGAAACACAACTTTAGTTCTAAATAAGGAAAGGAATATGTTTAAACAAAAATCAAAAATTCCTTTCCCCCGTGATCAAACCCAGAAAAAAAAACACCATCCGCAAGAAGATAACAACCACCCCCTACTTGTCTTACCTTGCCTTAGAGATAGAAAAACCTTGGCACTTGAAGTCTTTCAATCTCAGGCATCAGGTTCTCATAAAAATTCTCCTCCCCGAGGGCTGTAATTTCTGCATCACCACCATGAGCACCATAATAAGAAAACCAAGTAAGATGTGGAGTTGGAGGCATAGGGATATCCTGCATGACAACCTCTTCTTCTTCTGCTTCCCCTGCTGCTACAATATTATCCCCTACTGGATCAGGTTCTGGTGCTTCAACCGCCTCAGCTTCCTCTTGTGCCTGTTCTGCTACTGGTGCTTGCTCTGCTTCAGGTTCAGGTACTGGTGCAGGCTCTGGGGTTCCTTCATCTGGAACTGGTTCTGCTGTGGTCCCACTACTCTCCCCTGGGTAAAAACCTTTTCTTGCTTCAGTGCTCAACCCTCCATCCACCCATTCTGGTACTTGACTTGGATTGGTTCTGGCCAGCGGTTCAACATCATGAATTGGTCCCATTCTATCATAAAGATGTTCCTGATCCCACCACAAAGGACGATCAGTTCTAGAAGAAGAAAAAGGCCTTCATTCTCCCTCAATATCCTGCTTAAACAACTCACCATTGATCTTGATAACTCTCTTAGGAATAATAGCCCTACAAGGATTGTTGACATATGCTGGATTGAGTCATGGATTGTTGGTTGGATTTGCCATTTCTATTCTATAAAAATGGAAATTTCTCTGAATGGTTTAGAGGACAAGAATAAGAAAATGGTAAAAAATAAAAATGGGGTCCCTAAAGATTTTATATCATCTAGCCTTTGACTTACCCTGTTTTGGGTAGTTAATGCCCTTACCATCCTAATAAATAACCATAATTATAAAGTCTTCTGGCTGTTCCAACTACACCTCTTGGAAAGTAATTATGAAAGTTACTCTAAAGGCATGCAATTAGAGGGAAATATGAAAAATAGTAATAAAGGGGATGTTTTTACCTCTGATTTATTATCTCAAACCCTTTCGCTTTCCTATCCCATCACAGTTAATGCTAATACTATCCCCTTAAGCAAGCCCACTGTTCAAAGTAATCCATCCCATCAAAGCCTTTCAATTTTCCTGTCTAATAAATGCAACTATCAATTTTCTTTCAAAATCTCAAAAAGTGGCATTTTGCTAAAGTATTACTACATCAACACCAATATAATCCAACACATGTTGCTCAAAGATAATTATTTTACCCACTATCATGCTCATCTTCAAAAACCAGAAAAAATCCTCACTCAGCACAAAATAAAGACAAACCTAGCTTGGCACATAATTTTTCCTATTAACCTCATATCCAATAGGTCCAAGATAGATTCTATAGCCAACACTTTTAACAAGCAAATAAGGAAAAGTTATGATAGTAGAATAAGTGAAAGGGTTTTATTATGTCTCTTAAAAATTTGTTTACAAAACACCATGGTCAAAAATTCAATTTTTGAAAAAACTGAAATCTCTAGGCACAATTTTAAATTCATTTTGACCTACATTTGTAAAACAAAAAACAGTATCACTTTTGGAAACCTAAACATAAAGTTTAAAAATGAGCTTCAGAGAATATTCCCAAAAAATGTGGGACAAAATATCCATTTATACTGACCTTATTAACTGTTGTGTTCTCTTTCCCGTGCAGTTTCTCTCCTTGGGCCCTCCACAGAAGTTATTACAAAAAAAGCATTATATTAACCTATCACCAAAATCCTGGCAAGTACATTAAAACCATAAATACCCAATCTAATCAACATCAGACATTCAATAGGTCAACCCCTACAACTTATCAAAGAAAATCCAATAATATCAATTGCATCATCACTTTACCTAACATCAGTAGAAGCAACTCTTTCATAACTCTGTTCAATAACCATTTGTGTTCCCAATAAACATGTGTCACTTTCTGGATATGGGAGTACAACAATTTTGGAATACATTTTACCTGTATGAAAGAAAGTGTTAACCTCAACTTTAATTCAAATTATAACTGGTACACTAAAAATATCAGCTACTGTCAGTCTTTGAGTAAGGCTATAAATCCAACCCCTAGTAGAAGACCGTACTTACTCAAATTTTTTCCAGCTTCCCAAAGCAAGGTTATTTGGAGTACCACTGATTCAAAAAATCACTGCAACAAAAACAAAATAAACAACAAATGTCAGAAATCTAAGGAAAATCAAGAAACAAATCTTCATAGCCAGAGTATCCTACTTATTAGTAGTACTGCTATCAAAAGAAACATCACCTCAAGAACTCTTTACTCTGACCTCTCACAAAATATCCAAAATATCTACAATGGAAAACACCTTGGCTGTTATATATATAACCCCAACCACAACATTCAATTCATACCAAATTCTACAAGGAGAACCAACCACATAAAATTTATGACACTAGGTACCAGTAATCTTGAAACAACTGTCTCTATTATCACTAATCAAATGGAAACTAAACGCATATTACCCAAGAAAAAAGCCCCCATTGTCCATCTAACCTCAGAAAATCTTACTCAACCCACAAAACAAAACTGGAGACAATGTATTGTTGGTAAAAGTTGTGCTCCAAGACAACTTTCTACAAGATAAGTTTACCAGTGTATCAAAAACTGGTGGAAACTTGATGAACCAGTACATGTAGGTAATTACAGAAATGAAAAGAACTTTTTCTGTCTTTGAATTACCTCTATGAGAGATTTTCAAGTTCTCCTTGAAGGAGGACCTGGGTGGTTTGTAATGAACTGTTTGTTATGAAAGAAGTTCCTGAAGATGACTTCCAACACTTCAACCAAAATGATTGGAAAATCACTACAATATGGCTTCATATCAAGAGAATACCAGTAAAATACATAACTACTGAAAATCTGAAAATATTTACTCTACCTGAAGGGATCTACATCACTCATAACAAACCCTATGGCAGAGATACTCTTGAAAAAAATATTGAATGTCTCATTGAAATAAGGACTGACACTTACCTGGAATTCGGTACTTGGGTTTATGTGAATGGGGTAAGAACCACCTGGCTTGAATTCTCTCTTACTATCAACCCTTACAAGATCTGTCCGGTTTGCCGTATCATTGAACATCCCATTAAACCCTGTGTCCCACCAAATACCAACCTACAAGTCATTATTCCTACACCTGAAGATGAAAACACTACTGCAATAACTACTATAATTGCTCCTGTAGAAGAAAATAATCAGCAAAAGAATAATCTTAAAGCCATGGAAGTTACTGATGAAAGCTCTGCTTCTTTGGACTTGTGTTTAAGTCAACCAACAAGCTCAGTCAACAGTGGCATGAGTAACAACAAATTCAAAGCTAAGGGTAAGGAGATATGGGTTCATGTCATTGAGAGACAACATCCTTCTTTATTTGACAAAAATGCCCCAACATGTGTTGTTGGACATCCTATTTTTCTGGCCAAGCAAAGAGGAATTTCTCTGGATGAATTCCACAGACAAAGGTTCGAAAAAATAAGAAAGACAATCAAGAAGCTGAAAGAACCTATGTCAAAAAGTTAGTAGCTAAACCTTATTCTGAGAAGGCTAATCCTGGAAAAGAAGACAGTACCAAAAGCTCACCTCTAAATGCTTACACTGCTTCCCAACAACAAGCCATGAATCATGCTTTGCAGATGTACCCTTCTAACTCTTTAGGAAGGCCTTGGGCAAGAAGAGAAATATTACAGTACCTCAATGAAATAGCTGCTACTAGCACCTCTCTCAGTGGAAACAAAAGAAACAAAAAGAGTGAGGGGGAGGAGGAAACAACCAGCAAAAACAACAAAAAATCAAAAGAAAACCATATCAACTACAAAGAAGTTGGGGACTCTAGTTCTGAGGAATTTATCCCAAAGAGTTACCTCCTCTGGGACATTGATCCCAACACCAATATGGCTATTGATAATCTCCCTTCTCCAATCCCAGCAGCTACCACTGAAATCATGGGAGACTCATCCTCCAAAAATGAGTCTCCTATCCAAATCTCTGACAATAACTCTGAAAATAACATTATATCAGAAAAAAACATCAAAGAAAAATCCAATGTTAGATACTGGAGGGCCTTGGAAGGGAAACAGGCAGAGGAGAAAGAAATGATGCAGAAGGATGAGGTAAAACAAAATCAAATCTTATTAATAATTTTAAAAGTAATAAGCATGACTGCAATTCAAAATTCATTTGCGATGATTACTGTTTTAAAAAAGTTTTATTTACCTTTAGTTATCCTATCATATCTTATTTCTGGGAGTTTGTTAATATGTTAGCTTGGAACTGTCAAGGCCTAGGTCAACATGAAACTAGAAAACACCTCAACCAACACCTAAACAAAATCAAACCAGATATCATATTTCTCCCAAATTATTGGATTGTTCCACCCATAGGCAAAGTAGGAGGTCTTGTGCTGGGGTGGAACAATGGCATTGATATTACCATTGAGAGTCATACAAGCAACCAAATAAATGCTATAGTGAAGGATAAGATATCAAACTCTATATGGCTTCTAACTGGTCTCTATGGTAGTCCTTACACTACTGAGAAAAAGTTGGATTCCTGGAATCAGATTATTCAAATGGCTACCATTATGAATATCCCTTGGGTCATAATTAGAGACCTAAACATTACTCTTCACAATTATGAAAAAAAGGGGGCTTGTCCTATTGACAAAAAAGAAGCTGATATCTTCAAGGATATTATTTCAGAAGCTAAACTAATTGATATGGGATTCACAGGATATCCTTATACCTGGAGTAATCATAGGAAAGGCAAATTCCATAGTGAAGTGAGACTTGATAGAGGTATCTGTAACACCCTTTGGTACAGTCTCTTCCCTACCTCTATTATCCAACATATTCCTACTTTTGTTGGAGACCACCAAATGATCCTCCTCAATACTTTTACTCCATGGGATGATGGGCCTAAACCCTTCAAACATTTTGGTACCTGGATGTACCACCCAGATTACACAAATCAAATAAAAGCTGGGTGGGATATTTAAATAGGAAGATCTCCTGCTTTAGGTCTGTTAAAAGACTTAGGCACACTAAACACATTCTCAAAGATTGGAACAAACTTACTTTTGGCAACATAAAAAATAACATAGAAAAAACCAGAAAAAACATCACAGAAACCAAAAATAGACCAGAAAGCAACCAACAAAACCAGAAATTACAAGACCTAGCCCATGAGTTGGAATACTGGGAATATATTGAAGAAGAGTTCTGGAAAATCAAAAGCAGAGACCAACAGATAGAATTAGGGGACAAAAATACAAACTATTTTCATGGTCTAGCTAATACTAGATTCAGAAACAGCAGAATAGACTCTCTTAAAGACTCCAATGGAGTATGGGCTCAAGACAGAAAGAATGTTTCTGATATTCTCACCAAGCACTTTAGTGGTGTTGCCACCTCTAGAGATGCCACCATAAACAAGCATCATCTTGACATCATCCCTACCAGTATAACCATGGAAGAAAACATCACTCTGTGTGTTATCCCTACCTCTGATGAAATCAAATTTGCCCTATTCCAAATGAAACCTGATAAGTCTCCTGGTCATGATGGCTTTGGGCCAAATTTCTATCAAAAAAACTGGAACATAGTAGGGGAAAATGTTACTAATATGATCCAGAATTTCTTTTCAACTGGCCATATTCTAAAAGAGATAAACTCTACTTTTATATCTCTCATTCCTAAAAATGAAAATCCCACCTCTGCTGTGGAATTTAGACCCATAGCCCTTTGCAACACTACTTACAAAATCATATCTAAAGTTATTGCCAACAGAATTAAGCCTTTACTTGACAACATCATATCTCCTTACCAATCTGCTTTTGTCCCTGGAAGGCAAATTTCTGACAATATTGCCACTGCTCATGAACTTATTCATTGTATGAGAAATAAAAAAAAAAATGATTTACATGGGTCTCAAAATTGACATGTCCAAAGCTTTTGACAGAGTGGAATAGGACTTTTTGATGAAAATACTAGCTAAACTAGGTTTCAATGAACACTTTTGCAAAATAATAAAGGAATGCATCAGTACTACTAGTCTGGCAGTGATGCTAAATGGTGTCCCTTGTGATTTTTTCAAACCTACTAGAGGCTTAAGACAGGGAGATCCTCTTTCACCTTATCTTTTTCTTCTATGTATGAAATCCTTATCTAGAACTATAATGCATGAAGAAACTATAAACAATTTAACTGGTATAAGACTTTCCAATAGTGCTAACCCTATATCTCATTTATTATTTGCTGATGATTGTCTGGTTTTTTGTGATGCTACTTTAGAATGTGCTGATAGCATTACAAGAATGTTTCAGCTCTTTAGTGACTCTTCTGGTCAACTCATAAACTTTAGCAAATCGGGTATTTTCTTTAGTAACAGGATGGATGAGAATTTAGCTAGTGAAATAATAAATAGAATGGAGATAGAAAGAATTCCCATCAATGATAAATATCTAGGAGCTCCTCTGTTTATTCACCAATCCAAAATTACTTGTTTCCAAGGTATTGTTAATAAAATGGAAACTAAAATGTCGAGATGGAAAGGAAGAACTGTTTCTACTACTGGAAAAGGGGTTCTCATCAAGAACTCTTCCTCCACTATAGCCAACTATCAAATGTCCTATTTTAGAATACCAGTTGGAATAGCAAAAAAAGCTGAAGACATGCAATGAGACTTCTTCTGGGGAAAGAAGGAGGAGGGTCTAAAGGCTTATATCCTAAAGCCTGGGACTCTATCTGCAGACCTATCTCTGAAGGAGGTCTAGGAATAAAAAACTTCAGGAAATTCAATGAAGCCATGATCTCTAAAGGTTTTTCTTAAATAAAGCCCATGGTTTTAATAACCATAGCCCATATTAACTATAACCCATGCAAACATTTCAATTTATTATCCATAACCCAAATCATAACCCCAAAAATATAAAACGAGTTTTTTTTTTTCCGATTCATACCGATTCATCCCCTTTCTGATTTTCTCTATTCTGACCCAAAAATCGTCACCCTAAGTTTCTTAATCTATCATCGCAATCCTAAGTTTAACAGTTAAAGTCGCCTCTTCTTCCAAATCACGATGTATCAGGGAATTTTTTTTCCCCTATAATCACAATTATATCTAATCATATCTAAAGTCCCTACGGAAGTTACTGTGACTAGACATGATGTTAACCATCACTAAGACGACAATTCATGACTGGATTGTATGTTACATTTGAGTTTGATGGCGTTGGAATGTATTTGGATTTATTAAGCAGTTGAGCAACGTTAACTTTGTATGAGACAAACTGCAGGCTGTATCAATTGATATATACTACGCAGATTTATGATCATTGTTAGGTATGTCACTAAGCATTGAAAAGAAACTCGTAAAGATCCATAAAGCGGTTTGATATCCCGTTTCAGGCATACAGTGCATATTCAAGTATTGAATCTGGGTCCTTACCGATATATACCTAGGATTTAGTCTGAATTTTTTTGACACGGAGCCATAATCAAAGTAAGAATTATTGGGTTTTAGTTGAACCAAAGTAAGAGAGATTGAAATACAGTGAACAAACATTTATTCATTTTGTTCATCATGTTTAAGAATCATTACAATTCAGATTTTACTGAATTCTATGCCATCCTTTTGAAAATTTCCTTTGTTTATGGTCATGTCTCATACAACGATACTTTTATCTTGTTTCAGAATTTCGCATGAATCATACAAGAACATCTATGTCTTCACACTGTCCAAAGTACTTCTTCTTATCTTCTGTAGTCTAAAAAGGATCATGATGTTGAGAACTAACTTGATTCTCAACCACCACCCGACCAATTTGTTTTTCTTCTTTTCTTATAAAACGGGTTTTAATGGGTCACTGATTTTCCAACTCGGTGTCTCACCTACTCAGTGATCTAGTTTTTGGGCTATTAATATTAATAAAAAAAGTCAAACTTAAAATTGTAGTTAGTATCTAATGACTAAAGTCAATTGGGTTATGGTTATTAAAATCATAGGCTACATTTAAGACAAGCCAAACCTAAATGGCTTGGAGACTAATTCAATACCCTAAAACCCTATGGGCCAATAATATGAAACTAAAACACTACCCTGATTCTACTATATTGAGAATGAGTACTGAACCCAGAAAAATTGATTCTTGGATTTGGAAAGGTATTTTACAAGGAATAGCCAGAATACAAGATTATAGTATCATAAAAATAGGAAATGGTTGTAACTATGATGGTAGTATAACTAATCTGAATAAATGCATTAACCATGATAACACTTGGAACAATTCTAAACTGCTTATATGTTTTAATAGCAATATAGTTAATACCATAACTACTTCGATCTTACTGCGCCGGAGTTAGAGTGAAAAAGTTAAGAAGAGAGAGAATGTCCGGTTTTCTCGGAGCAAGAATGGGTGAAAGATCGTTTTCATCACAGATCAGAGGGGGTTTACAGGGTTATGATCATCACGGTAAGAAGATAATTCAATAAGGAGATCAGGGTTCAACGGGGAATCAATCAAAGAAATAGGTGGAGATCGTAACAGGAAATCACGTGAGGAATACAGATGCGGAGGTTTTGGCTTCACAGAAATAGAAGGATGAAGGATGGCAATCAGTTACACATAAGAGATCCAAGAGGAAGGTATTTACAAACGATCAAGAGACAGTCGTGTCTATAGATTGTGAATATAAATCTTTTGTTCTAATAGGACATAAACAAGGCTATTTGATCGATGAAAAAACGAGGAACACCAAACAAATATCACATGCAATAGCAAGCAAGGAGGCAATTGTGTGGATGAAAAATATTATGAAAAAAAGAGTCGAAGAAGAAATATTATGGAAGATGGTATTGGATTTTTCATAGAGATGAAGAACACATTTTATTCTCCAGGAATAGACACAATTATGGGGAGTTTTTTAGGGCTTCATTTTCATCACCAACAAACTAGATTTCAATGTGCTTTCCAGCTGAAAACACAGATAGTTGGGGGAAATTTGTTATTGGTTTTACAAAAATCATTCAACAGAACATTGTTAAGAAGGGGGAACCTGCAGCTCCTGTTGTATCAACGGAATCAGAAACAGTTTTTAATCAGCCAAAGGAGCAATACCATTCACATATTCATGATCATCCAGTTGCTGATACTTGGGATCAAGCGATGGTGGTGGAAACATCAAAGGAGGTTATATCATGGGAGAATGTGGGCAAACAATTGCTCAACGTTTTGAGTTCAAGGAATATTTTGATCTATTTCATTTTGAAAGTAATAAGGCATTGTTCTTTTCTTCCTTGGCAGATAAAAACATAATGCTAAGTCGTGGCTTCTGGAATTATGAGGAATTCATAAGCTTATGCCTTGGTGGTATAATGCTAACTCAATACCTATTTCTGATCATTCTGTTGAAGGCAAATGGGTTGAGATTAAAGGAGTACCATTCAATTTTTGGTGTTCAGACTTGTTCATGTCAGTTGGTGCAGTTTTTGGAGGTCTTATGGAGGTTCATTCTACAACACTAAATTAGGAAGATGCATCTGCAATTCGTATTCAAGTTCAAGATTATAATTTACAAAGCAGTACCTTTCTTTTCAATTTTGGTGGTTTATCGTTCCCTATTAGGGTAAGTCCACTGAAGCTCATCAATGGTCATCCTGATCAAAGCTATAGAAGAATTCGTATTCAAAACCTAGCGTTGAATTAGCAGTTGTTCCAGATGGACATGTTACATTTAATGCTGAATATCCAGAAATATCGAAGTCAATTGATATGGGCAGGATTTCAGTCCGAAAAAATAGGAGGAGAAATATTTCGGCCATTAAGAACGGAAAGGCAAGTAATTTGGATTCAAATTTGAATTCAAATATTTCCCCCAAAAAAATCGGTAAAAGGTTGCATTTTTTGGATGTGGGTATTTCGACTTCAGTTACAGATGGCCCACCTCAAATGGGCTTAAACCAAACTGCTAAAGAAATGGTGCACTTGGATCCAAACCCAAATGGGAAGAATAATATGGATAATTCTTTTCAAGAGTGCAATAATTCACAGACATCGGCTACTGCAACAACTTTCTCAAATCTAGAAGAGGTTGATGAATATCTGAGAGAGGTAGTTTCAATCCCATATTTGCAGATGATGGATGAAAGAATTCTAGCTGAAGATGCTCACTTTCAAGAAGGAAGCTCAATTCATTCTGTAAAGTGGAGTTCAGTAAGTACCAATTTGGATCCAAAATTGAAGCTGCAATTTGAGAATATCGTTAATCAGATGATGGAATTAGGACCAAAAATGGGTCTTAACTTCAAAGGAGACAAGGAGGTAACAATGGAGGTGATGATGGATACAATGAAGACTCATCTAGCAAATTTAAAAGCTCAAAAAGGTAAACTAACCTAAATTGAGGATTTTGGGGTTTTGGGGCTTATCTATTTTTGAGGATTTCAAAATTATTTGTTGGAACGTTAGAGGTCTAAATGATCTGAGTAGGAGGGATATTATTAAGCATAAAATTCGACAGTGGGAACCTAGCATTTTGCTTCTTCAAGAAACTAAATTGCAGCAATGCACAAATTTGATTGTTTGGCAAACTTGGGGAAATAAGGCTGTGAAGTGGCTTGATGCCCCATCAGAAGGGAGGTCAGGTGGTATTCTATGTTGCTGGGATGACACAAAGGTGAAGGTGCTGGATTCTTTAGTTGGACACTATTCTATTACCATTTTATGTCAAATGTATGGTACAAATCTGGAATGGATCTTTACTGGTGTTTATGCACCCAATTCAAATAATACTGATGAAGTTCAGCTCTTTTAGAGGGAAATTGAGGAGGTGAAAGTTATTGGAACTATCCTTGGGTGATAGGTGGAGATTTTAATGAAATCAGATTCACTTTTGAAAGATCATCTGGTGGAGATATTACCGCAGGCATGAGAAGGTTCAACAGGTTCATTGCAAGACATGAATTGTTTGATTTGCCACTTGTTGGGGCTACATATACTTGGACAAACAACCCATTACATAGTATCAGATCAAGAATTGACAGAATTCTGCTTTCAGCAGTATGGGAGCAGTATTTTCCTAGAGTGTTGCAACAAGCTTTGCCAAGACCCTGTTCAGATCATAACCCTATAGCCCTTTTCTGTGATGGAGTGAAGACTGGTCCTAGTCCTTTTCGCTGTGAGTCTTACTGGTTTACCAATCCTAATTTCTTAGAGTTTATTGCAAACACTTGGTCTACTTTTGATGTTGCAGGTGGCGCTGGTTTCTGTATATGCAAGAAGCTGCAGCTTCTAAAGCCTAAAATTAAAGAATGGAGAAGACAAGAATATGGTGATCTAGATGCTAGATTAGAGGAGCTGGAAGACATTTTCACAACTTTGGATGGTGAGGAAAACATTCATATTGGGCTTACTGAAGAGCAGTGGAATGATAGGTTAATAGCTAGGCAAGAATACTGTAAGCTAACCATTCTGAAGGCAGAGAAATGGAGATCAAGAGCAAGAACAACTCATATGCTGCACAATGATAACAATACAAAATATTTTCATAGATTGGCTTCTGACAGGAGAAGGAGGAATTATATTGGTGCTCTAAGGATTAATGGTGAGATGACAGCTGATGTAGCAAAGATCAAGGATAGCATAGTTGAGTATTTTCAAAACATTTTTCAAAAGCAACATACAAGGACAGTCTTTATGGATTTAATGGATTTCAACAAGATTACAGAGGATATGAAGAATTGGCTGGAATTGGAGGTTACAGAGGATGAATGTTTAAGTGCCAT
Organism: Papaver nudicaule; assembly: GCA_023529015.1. Taxonomy (NCBI): domain Eukaryota; kingdom Viridiplantae; phylum Streptophyta; class Magnoliopsida; order Ranunculales; family Papaveraceae; genus Papaver; species Papaver nudicaule. The sequence continues at coordinate 31,299 of JAJJMA010336062.1, forward strand.
AAAGCATTTAGGGCAAGAAAAGGCGTCAGGGCCAGATGGGTATCAAATAAAATTTTATCTTACATGTTGGGACATCATTAAGCATGACCTAATGCTTGTTTTTAAGGAGCTGCAGGATAGAGATTTTCTGGATTGGAGGATGAAGAATACATTCATAGCTTTAATTCCAAAGAAGGACACTATTGAAGAAATTAAGGACTTAAGACCAATCAGTCTTGTCCATGGGGTCTATAAAATTGTTTCAAAAGTGTTAGCTGAGAGATTTAAAGTTACTCTGCCTCACATTATCTCTTCTCAACAGACAACTTTTGTTAAAATAAGGCAAATTTTAGATGGTGTTCTAGTAGCCAATGAACTTATTGATTCAAGAGTTAGAAGTAGAGTTCCAGGTTTATTATGCAAAGTAGATTTTGCAAAAGCATTTGACCATGTAAATTGGGACTTTCTAGATGAAATTTTTGCTTTAATGGGGTTTGGTGAGAAATGGAGGAAGTGGATTAGATGTTGTGTAGAGTTTGTTAGATTCTCTATTCTGATAAATGGTTCTGCTGCTGGCTATTTCAAAACAAAAAAAGGAATAATACAAGGTGACCCTCTTTCACCTTTTTTGTTTCTTTTGGTGGGTGAAACCCTTTCTTTTATGATTCAAAAAGCACAAGAGAATGGATTAATTTCTGGTTTCCAAGCTACAAATGGTGGAAGATCCATTAGTCATCTGCAATTTGCAGATGACACTCTTATATTCATGGATGCAGATGTTGAGCAAGTTAGAAATTTGAGAATCTTGTTGCTATCTTTTGAACAATTGACAGGTCTAAAAATAAATTTTGCAAAGAGCCAGATATTTGGGGTGGGATATGATGGTGATCTCAGTCAATTCTCCACTATTTTGGGATGTTACACTGGACAATTACCTACAACTTATCTTGGTTTACCTTTGGGAGATAGAAGTGGAGGTGTTGCCAAATGGGATAAAGTCATTGACATGTTCAACTCAAGACTAGCTGGATGAAAGAAGCCCTTGCTTAGCAGAGCAGGTAAAATTACTCTTATAAATAGTGTGTTGGCTAGTTTGCCTGTGTATTACATGTCTCTTTATGAGATGCCTATTTCTGTGGCAAAGAAGCTTGAAAAACTGATGAAGGACTTCCTCTGGAATGATAACAAGGGGAATAAAAAAATGCATCTGGTGAGATGGCCTGTTTTGCTAGGAAAAAGAAGCATGGAGGTTTGGGTGTTAAGTGCATAAGACAGATGAACAAAGCTTTACTAACAAAGTGGCTGTGGAGATTTGCCACAGAAAAAAATGCTTTGTGGAGGGAAGTAATAGTGGAGAAATATGGGGTTGAAGCTTATGATTGGTTCTCTAAACAACCAAAAATCACTTTTGGCACTTCTGTTTGGAGAAGTATTATGAAACAATTCACTCTTTTTAAGAAGTTAATCAGATTCAATGTTGGAGATGGCAAAGGAGTAAAGTTTTGGAGGGACAGCTGGTTATTAGAAGTTCCCTTACAAACCAAGTATCCCGCAATTTATAACCTCTCAAGAGGGAAGGAAAAGACTGTTTTTGAATGTTATGATGAACAACAAGGCAACTGGAACCTGGTTTTACAAAGAAGAATGAATGCAGTTGCAAGAACGGAGCTTCAGGAGTTACTGCAACAGTTGGAAACTTTCACTTTGGAGAGCAACAAGGAAGATCAAATTAGTTGGCCTCTTTCCAAGAAAGGAGAGTTCTCTGTCAAATCAACCTATCATGAGCTAACCAGACCTATTAACGGTGAGCAACTGAACCCGCTGTTTGATTTTATTTGGAAGCAAAAGCTACCACCAAAAATTGGCTTCTTTCTTTGGTCTATTCTTCATAATAGTTTGCAGACAAGGGATATGTTACATAGGAGAGGTATTGAAGCGCTACAAAACTGTTTATTTTGTCAAGCAGAAGAAACACCTAGTCATCTATTTCTCCATTGTACCTTTGCAAAAAAAAATATGGGAACATTTCACTCAGAGGCTTCAGTGCAATTTTGTTATGCCTGGAAATTTCGAAACTATGATAGAGTCTTGGTGTGTGGGTGGATTTTCTAAGCAACAACAACTTATATGGAACATGGTGTCAATTGTGATCTGCTGGAGTATTTGGATTGAGAGAAACGCACGAGTTCATGGCAGCAGGCATAGCAATGAAGTGGTTGTTCAGAATAAGGCAAAATACACCTTGTATACTTGGTGTTTGGTTTTCAAAGATTTCAAATCTCCAACTTATCAGGAAGTGTTAGTTAATTGGCCACATATTTACTTTGATACAATGTAATTTTGGTTGGTAGGCTGTTACCAACTTTTGTTTTTGTTTTGCTTTGTTTTTTTTCGGTTAGGGTGGTACAGCCCTTTTGAACCCTCTTTTTTTTTTATCAATGAAATTTTCTTTGCCGATCAAAAAAAAAAAAAAACTACTTCGATCTTTCCAGATACTAATTGCGATGATAGTATCACTTGGACCCTTATTGTTGATGCTAAGTTCACAATTAAATCTCTATATGACAAAATTACTTATAGACCACCATTACCTATAACTATTCAACGTGATTGGAAGAAAATCTGGAGTATGAAAACTACACCTAGAATCAGAATGTTTACTTGGAAAGCAGCTCATAATATCCTTTCTACAGGGGCCAAAGCTGCTAGGATATTACCCAACATAGATTCTGAAATAGGAGGGGTACTGAAATACAACCAACTTTTCTTTTGGGCTCGTGAGTCTTATGGTTTAAGTTTGGACGATCTCAAAAATCAATATCCAAACCTAGATAACCGGAGTTGTGATCTTGGGGATCAACTCGACAAAGTTGGGACTTTGGAGTTAAACTCTACATTATTGGATAACGTACTACTTGGTGCTTTAATTATATAATCAGAGATATAATGCGGAAAGTAAAAGCACACAAGACACCAGAGATTTTTTTAACGAGGAAACTGCCTTGCAGAAAAACCTCGGGACCTCGTCCAGATTGAACACCGCCCAGTACAAACTGACTACAAACACTAGCCTTCTATAAGACTTCGGTCTGGGATGTAGCAGAGACCAACTCAAGCCCTCCAAGCAAATTGGCTACTGTCGCACTCCTTACGTCTCTAGATCCCCCACAGATCGTCACGCACTTGATTCCCCCAGCTCACGTCCTTTACAGGCCTAGGAGTTGCTTTGACCGATGTCAAAGGCTTGTGTCATCAATACTGGCTTTGCAACCTAATTGTTGACGTATGGTCTAACTGTCCTCTATCAGTTTACCACACACAAGTTGACTTCCTTCGGATGATTAAATCCAGGTCATACGGAAATCTACTTCACAAATCAGGGCTGACAAGCAAACCGAGTAAGCTATGCCCAATTTATCTCTACCTCAGTTATACACGAAGAATCACTTAAGAAACTTGTATAACTGGAGCTAACTAGGTCTTACAACACCGAGTGCAGCCGTGAGTTGCTACCTTTCAACCTTGTGTGTAACGTATCAGTTCTTGAATAGCCGTATAACAGAAGAGACGGACTATGGAATAGACAAGAACGTGATCAGGTTACCAAGGTTACAGGTTAATCCGATTTCAACCAAATATGGTCTCAATCTCCTACCTGTGCTTCCCAACTCTCAAGAGAAGTCTTTTATAGTCGTAGGGAGTTCCCAGAGGAGCTGCAACCTATAGAGGATGACTATACCACAACAAGCTTTCACCGAAGTGAAAAGAGTTTACGCTACCTTCCCTAAGGACCTTCACGTATGCTTGATGCTTGCGGTATTTGTCCGTAGACACCTCTATTTATAGCATTCAATAAGATAGGTTGCTTTGGAATAAAGCAATCAATTACTTGTCCCACAAGTTAAGGAAACCCTAAACTTGATAACCAAGTAATATAGATTAATCTCAATTGGAATTCTTTTTATCATTATCTGTCAAGTGTTTTGTTAGCTCAAAAACACTTCAAGATAGAAATCCAACAGACCTGAGATAATCTTATCTTATTGACTCATTGAGGATCGTTAGATGGACCACAAAAGATATTTATGTGATATACAAGTCCACCTAAGAGATAAAGGAGTTTAGAGTTTGACTCAAGTGAAATTCTGAAAGAATATCCACTAAATCCGACACCAGCAAAGTAACCAACATTGGATTCGCGTACAGGTTCGCGAAATGTTCAGTCACTTTGGAACTCAGAAGAAATCCGAGTTTCTGGTTTGCGAACCGGTTCGTGAACCGTCCGCCTGTCAGATTTCGTCAAATCTGGATTCCGCTGGAAGTACTGGGCTTAGCCAGAACTTAGACGTGTGTACGTTCTCAGCTGTAATCCATGGACTCTTTGCTCAAGAGTACTCCTTTAGATTCATCCATATCCAACTAACGATTTGCAAGCAAACCATTGTAATGGACACATGGCACCGAATCTGTCTCATTCATTCTTGTACTCACAGTATTTGTGGGAGCAAACACTGGTCATGACACAAGGTCACGTTAGACAAGAATACGATCTCAATCGCTATTATCACTACTAAAGTAGTCGACTATATTTCGAAAGAATAGAGAAAGTAGAATAGAAGAATTTCCATAAAGTAATAACTCCTACTAACCTTTTGTCGATGAAGAATAATTGATGTCTTCTTTGTCTTCAAGGTCTCTACTACTTTGTCTATATCCCAATTCCGAAATCTAAACTCTAGTAGGCTAAATCAAGAATTGAGTTTTGACACCTAAAACTGACAACTAGCTTGACATACCAACGCTAGTGGGTTTGACCGGACAATGTCCTAACAGATTCTACTTGTAAGATGTGTGATAGTATGGAAGAAAATCTAACCCATTTGTTTCTAGATTGCAATTTTACAAAAAAAGTTTGGAATCTTTGCCATATAGATCTTAACACTTTGAGAAATGGATGTATTACTTTTCATGAATGGCTTAATTATTGTATAACTAACAATTCCAGGAAATACATGAATATTGGGTGGGCAGAGCTTTGTTTAACTATCTCTTGGTTTATCTGGAAGGAAAGATGTAATAGGGTTTTCAGAAAAACCCCTCCTAACCCAATAGGAACTGCAGAGAAGATAAAAGACCATTTGCAATACAATATGAACTACAACAGCAATCAACAAGGGGGTTTGATAGAATTTGGCATTTTAAACAGCAGCAGAATTACAAGATTATTCCCAGAAACAGATGGAAAAAACCGGATTTCTTAACATATAAAATCAACATTGGTTCCTATACTACCAATGAAAAAAATCTATTAGGAATTGGACTAATTCTATCTGATTATGCAGGAAAAGCAAGGGGAGCAAGAGGAAGTACCTTCCCTATTACTCCATATCTGAACTGTGAGGAAGAAGGAGCAAAAGTTGTGTTCATTTGGGCGATGGAAACCGGTCTGAAAAGATTGGATTTTGAAGGAAACTCCAACAAAATGCTTCAATCTCTCATAAGAATGGTAGTCAAAGCTGAACAAGAAAATTTCACCCAGAGAATCAAAAGCATCAACAACAACAGCAACGTCAAACGCTTCGAAGTGGGATCTGTCATCTTTTTGGATGATCTCTTGAACAACATAACGACTAAATTGGCCTTCCTTTGCTCGGAAAACAACATCAATCACCATTGGAAGGAAGATTTAGTTACCAATTTCATTTATGTTGTTCAAACAATTTCAATTGTGTTATTATTTCTTGTTTTAAACACCAATTTAGCTCCAGGTTTAGAGCGTTCTGTTTTTGAACCAATTTCGATAGCTTCGGCTGAAATTGGGGCTGGTTTTAGTCAAGTCTCACTGGGTTCCGGTCTGAACCGTCCTACGGGGCTGGACATGGATCGGGTTTGTGCCCATTTGGAGATTAACTAATCAGGTTTATGTTCTGTTCTTTTCTTATATAAAAAAAAGCCTATACTTTACGGGTTTTGTTATCTTGTGCACCCATGCACAAGATAACATCCAATGATTGTATTGGGGAGAATAAACAAACATAAACAAATGGGGAGATGGTGTTACTTTTCTATGTTTTAAACAATATGAGTGAGAGAAATTCAAAGAATCAACTAAATGTTCCATAATCTCTCCTAATGTTTATGTTTATTTACTCTTTCCAATGCTAAGTGTTCCACCATCTCCAATTGTTTATGTTTGTTTATTCTCCCCAATGCTAATCATTGGATGTTATCTTGTGCATGGGTGCACAAGATAACAAAATCCATATTTTACAAAGGTAGGAATTATACTATCCTAAATTGTCGTCGGTAAATTTTCAAATTTGCTGCTGAAAGGACAAGCAACTGATTTGTTCAAAAATGAGAAGGGCATCGGGCAAGGTGACCTTATTTCTTCATTATTGTTCATTTTAGTAGCTGAAGGGCTTATTTTCTCTGATGATCAAAAAAGCTGTAGCTG
>JAJJMA010336066.1:1728-19183 GCA_023529015.1 Papaver nudicaule
TTGTTTAAAGATTTCTAGGATTTCAGCAAATGTACTAGACTTATTCTGCTAACTGAGTTGTCTACTTCTCTACCACTTCTGAGGGTAATAACCGCTCGAACTTGTTCTTTAGAGCTATCTGACCCTCCTGACCCTTCTACATGGTTAACTCCCTTAGGGTTTGCTATTGGTTGACTAGGAAATCTCTCATTCTCCCTATCACTTAGCCTATTTGAAAGTTGACTCATTTGTTTCTCCAGGTTGCTAATGGCTTGGTCACTATTCTGTTGGGAACGCTGGAAGTTATCCAACCTCTGACCTAGCTGATCAAAATTTTTGTTTGTTTGGATAACACTTTCGGCTAACAACTTAAGAGATTCTGTTAAAGACATCAACTTTGTATCAACTGGGTCTGGTTCTTGGGCTTGAGGTACGTTCCTAGAAAACCCTGATGGTGGATTAGTAGTTGGACCACCCTGATGAGAACCTTTGGAACACGAGAAATTAGGGTTATGTCTCCAGCCCGGGTTGTAGGTGTTCGAGTAGGGGTCGAATTTAGGTCGACCCTCATATTTAGAGTCTTGACCACCATGTAAGACACTAACCTGACCATGGGTTGTTTCATTAGGGTAAAACAAGGGGCATTGGGGACCCATATGGTTTTGGTCACCACATACACTGCATGGATACGTCATGGGCTCATTGTTACAACTCATAGCATGACTGGACCCTTGGGTTCTAGGCTGATTCATTTCTAATGCCTCTAGACGCCTAAGGATATCTGAACCATTATCAACTCTGCTAACCCTATGGATAGGATTCCTAGTTATTTCTGGTTCTCTCATGGAATTCCATTGTCTAGTTCTCTCAGCTAACTCAGTAAACGTGTCAAAACAAGTATCTGAGTCTTTCAGGGTAAACTCTCCCCCACTCATTGTTTCTACCTGCATACGGGTTTTACCATTTAGGCCCTCATAAAGAATTTGGGCCATGTGGCCTTTTGCAAAGCCGTGGTGAGGACACTGGTATAACAACTCATTAAACCTTTCTACATAATCGTGTAGGTGTTCACCTAATTTTTGCTTAAAGGTTTGAATAGACTGTCGCACAGCAGCAATCTTATGATGTAGGTAGAACTTCTTAATGAAAACCTCTACAAGACCATCCCAGGTTGTGATCGTTTTCGAGGGAATGAAATGGTACCACTCTTTGGCTTTCTCATCAAGGGAAAAGGGAAACAAATGCATCTTTACTACATCGATAGGGACGTTAGGGTAACCCATTGTTCCACAAATTATTTCAAAATCTCTAACATGAGTGTAAGGATTTTCATTTTCTAGCCCCCTAAATGTACGAAGCATGTTAATTGTTCCCGACTTAATATTAAATTTAGCCTGAGAAGTTGGTAAAACTACCCCAGGGTCACGCATTACCCTAGCAGGATTCATACGGTCTCTAAGGGTTTTGTTCACCTGGGCTTCATCATCGGTACTACCACCATTTCAGAAAATACAGAGTTACAACCAATTGACGTGTAAGGAGTCGGACTCAAAAAATACAAATCGTTTACTTCTAGTCTATCTCCTACACGTATCCAACGTGGCATGCACAAGCAAAAATACTAGTGTCTAGCAAAGTTCTCGTGCATATGCAATGCAGGGTTCACTATATTGGGTAAGCTTGGGATACCTCAGCGAAATATACCTACAGTCAAAGACTGGTCAATGGTACGAGGCCAAGGTTTGTGGAATTTCGACTGATAACGCCCAGAGGGTTCAGTGTACTTATCCACGAGTTTTCCTAAGATTGGTAATCTGACGATGCAAGAATGCGGTGCAAGTGTATTTTTATTTTTTTTAAAGGAGAATAAATAAAATAACTAAAAACAAACAATCAAGCAAACAAATAAAAATCTAAAAATATTACAAAAAGAATTCTTGGATAACTAACCTTTATGGTAGGCAATTCCTCTTTCCATTTTAAGTTTCAAGAATTTCTGCGCACCAAAAAAAAAAGATACCCAAAGTAAAATCAAAAGTATAAAAATAAAGAAAATAAAATAAAATAATATAAAATCTAAACTAACCTAAAATAGCACAAATATACAGAAAATTTTAAAATGACAATTTTTAGACTCCCCCGGCAGCGGCGCCAAAATTAAAAATGTCAATTTTTTTTCTTCATATTTTTACTCCAAAATAAGGAAACTTGTGAACAATTCAGGACGAACACTAACCATTCTAGGTAGATGGAAACAAAAACTCTCTGGCTATAAGAATTGGTGTGCCCGCGAATGGTCTATTCATGTTTGAACGCATAACTCAGGTGTTAGAAATAGCATGGTGATCTTTCTTCTATTAGGAACTTTATGTAACCATGCCTCGGGATTAGTCGTAACCATATTACTTTCTTTTTATTTTCGCAATTTATGTCTCTGAAGTGATCGGTGGTAAAATTTGAATCATATGTAACTGTTTCGTATTGTAAATCAATTGGTTGAGATACACGCCCCAAAGACAATTAAGTTTTAAATTTAAATATCCCAATGTGGAATGATAAAAAAAAAAATTGTCTTTCGGACCCCAAAGGCTAACTAAATAAAGAGTTCTCCCTGCCTTTGTGGAATGGTAAGGAACAAGATCCATGGGAATTCTTCGAGCTTGGGTATGACCACATCGCTAAGTCCAAAATGTAAAGACTTGATGTGGGTGCCGACCCTTGGAATATGTGCGTTCTCCCTGCCTTTGCGGAATGGTAAGGAACAAGACTCATGGGAACAATCACAAGAAAGGGAAGATGCGCTTGGATTTAAAAGATCTAATCATCTGTCGGTATTTAAACTTAGGTTATGATTGGGTGCAAAATTCTCTCACGGAGGAAATAACGGTATAATTTTATTTTTATATTGTGTAAACACCAATCACTTTAGTCAACATATTGTTGTGCTAAAACCCGCGGAAGCGTTTAACCAACAGCTACAAAGACAATCTTAATACGCCAAGAAAACCAAGCACACACAATTAAGAAGACAAGAATTAACGAGGTTGAATCCTCGGAAAGGAATAAGTGATTTTATATATTATCGTACAGAGAGAATATATAAAACCCAAGAGAGAAGAAGAGCTTCCGGTATATCTCATAGGTTCTCCCAAGGGCTCTATTTATATAGGTTACATACTTACCCTACAAGTAAAGGGTTTCCTAATACTTGTCTACAAAGAACATTCTAGACATACATAGAATTTCCTAGTTTAGGCATAAGTAAACAATTATGGAATGTCCTAGAATAATCTAGAATTCCACCGACTCACCAAGTTGAGTTTCCATAAAACTCCTAACTTGTGACCGACCTAAATCCTACAATTCTCCACCTCGGATCATGCATTCATGCATGAGACGATCAATAGCTAAAACCACCTCCATCTTCCAACGTCGATTGCATCACATGGCTGACCACTGACTGCCTACGTATCCTTCTGTAAGGAATCAAACCGACCGTAGTTCACTTATGAGGCCTTGCTAGAAGGCCTCCACCAGGCTCCTAAGAACCTTTACCCCAAAGGGGTCTCACCAAACAAGAAGAACATGGACCAAGTTCGAGCAGTGTCGAAACTTGACTCCAGATACAACTTTAGTCAACATATCAGCTGGGTTGTCCTTGGTATCGATCTTCACAAGTATAATGTCTTCTTCTTCAAGAATGTCTCTTATAAAGTGAAACCGAACATCTATATGTTTGATCCTTGCATTCTGCACTTGGTTCTTAGCCCAAAATATGGCACTAATACTATCACAATAAACAGGAAGTTGATCCTGCCACACACCCAAGTCATCAAGCAATCCTTGTAACCATATAGCTTCCCTAAATGCCTCTGTCACTGCCATATACTCTGCCTCCGTAGTTGAGAGAGCCACAGTAGACTGCAATATTGATCTCCAACTTATTGGTGCTCCTAACAAAGTAAACACATACCCTGCAGTCGAACGTCTCTTGTCCATATCACCAGCAAAGTCAGAATCCACATAACCAACACACAACTGATTGTTATTGTCTTCCTTCACAAACTCCAAGCCAACATCAATTGTTCCGTAAAGATACCTCAAAATCCATTTCACAGCTTGCCAATGTCCTTTACCAGGATTATGCATATAACGGCTGATCATACTTACCGCATGTGAAATGTCAGGCCTCGTACACACCATTGCATACATTAAGCTACCTACAACATTAGCATATGGGACTTGGGCCATATACTCACGCTCTTCTTTGGTACTGGGAGACATTTGAGCATTCAACTTAAAATGAGTAGCTAAGGGAGTACTTACAGGTTTAGTTCCTTTACAGACACCAAATTTCTGTAACACTTTCTTCAAATATGCCCTCTGAGACAAACAAACTCTACCCTTCTCTCTGTCACGTTGAATCTCCATTCCAAGAATCTTCTTAGCTTCTCCCAAATCTTTCATCTCAAACTCAGATGACAATTTTCGTTTCAAATTATCAATTTCTTTCTTGTTATTCGATGCTATCAACATGTCATCGACATACAAGATCAAATATATGAAAGATCCATCTTGTAGCTTCTTGAAGTACACACAGTGGTCATAGTGACTTCTTGAGTATGTTTGGCCAATCATGAACTGGTCAAATCGTTTGTACCATTGTCGAGGAGACTGCTTCAGCCCGTACAACGATTTCTTCAGTTTACATACCCAATCTTCTTTCCAGCAACCTCAAATCCTCTCGGCTGAGACATATAGATCTCCTCTTCTAGATCACCATGTAAGAACGCCGTCTTCACATCTAGCTGAACTAGGTCTAAATCATATTGTGCTACCAAGGCCAACAAAATACGAATTGACGAGTGTTTCACAACTGGAAAGAACACCTCGTTGTAATCAATTCCTTCTCTTTGGGCATAACCTTTTGCAACTAACCTTGCCTTGTAGCGTACTTGATTCTCCAGGGATCCTTCTTTCTTTGCATACACCCACTTGCACCCAATGGCCTTCTTACTGTTCGGAAGTTTCATAAGAATCCATGTGCCATTCTTGTCAAGAGACTCCATCTCCTCTTTCATTCCACCTTGCCTTTCTTCACGCTCTACACTTTGTATAGCTTCAGCATAAGTGGTTGGAGTACCATCTTCAACAACTGGTAATGTATAAGTTAAAAAATCATCTAACCATACAGGTTTTCTAGTTTTTCTTTTTGGTTTGCTGGGTGTTACAGTCTTCGTAACTGTAACTTCTGCACCATCTACTGCTTCTTGTTCCTCTTCACTAACAACGTCACTATCATTTGGAACATCAGTAGTTACTTCTCTTGTAGATTCCTCATCTTCAGAAGTAGACTCAATAGATACAGACTTAGCTGGACTTGGTGGAACTGCATCAAACTCCACCTGCTGCAAAGGCTTACTAGTACTGGTGCTTCTGTCCTCCACCTGCTGAGAACCCCAAGACTTTACCATAGACATCTCATCGAATGTAACATCTCTACTCATGATCATCTTCTTCTCAACTGGATTCCAAATTTTAAATCCTTTCACTCCACTTTTCATACCCATAAAAATCCCTTTAACAGCACGACTATCAAGCTTGTTTTCACTAACATGATACCATGCAGGGCAACCAAAGATATAAACTGGTCATAATCATAAGCTGGCTTACCAGACCACTTCTCCATAGGAGTTTTACCTTCTAATGCAGCTGATGGCAACCTATTAATGAGGAAGCACGCATATGTAATTGCCTTAGCCCAGAACACTTTACCTAATCCAGCATTAGATAACATACATCGTACTTTCTCCAGTAGTGTACGATTCATGCGTTCTGCAACCCCATTTTGTTGCGGTGTCTTCCTAACTGTGAAGTGCCTCTTTATCCCCTCATCCTGACATACTTGCAAGAATGGATCACTCTTGTACTCACCACCATTGTCCGAACGTAGTACCTTGATCTTTCTGCCAGTTTGGGTCTCAGTTGCCTTCTTCCACTTCACAAAGACTTCTAGGACATCACTCTTATGCCTCATGGTGTACACCCATACGCGCCTAGAATAGTCATCAATGAACGACACAAACCAATGCTTCCCTCCCAACGATGCATTCTTGGAGGGACCCCAGACATCTGTATGAACATAGTCAAGAACTCCACCAGTCTTGTGGATTGCGGGATAATTGATTAACTCTTCTCATTCAGCATTCAATATCTAGTGAGAACTGAATATCCATTCTTTTAGCAACTTTATTCACAACATCTCATCTTTATCGGCTTCCCTCCCTTAAACCAACCCTATTTCCTCATCTTGTAACTGAAGCAATACTCGAACGACCATTTCTTGGTTTAGGCGAGTCTTGTTCGATCTTGACCTCTCGAATACCAATACAACTTCATACTTTACCCCTTAGATTCTCTTTATTGTTTTACACCTAAAACAGACATTTACAACAAAAGACGACACCGATGCTCTCATTACACTAACCACACCAAGTACTATTTTTACCCAAGGATTATTCAAGAATTACTTCAAATCCAAACAAAATCAAATCAGATCTACAACTTACAAGCTTAAAATGCAACCTAAAAACACTTAAATCAACCAACTAACTACCTAGAGTTTATGAACAGGCTTCTTCCTTCCGAACAGACGATTAGTATCAGATTGAACACCTTTAGGTGAAGAACTCGATGTCGGATGGTGAACAAATGCCGATTGATTCAGTTTCGATTGATGGGTTATGCATCTCGTCTCCAACAGTTCGGTTTACGAATCCAAAACACCAATCCAAACTGAAATCAATCGGTGTCGTCGTCTTGTTAATCAAAACCTAATGATGCATATCCCATTTTCAAAACTGAGAAGAAAGGGGAAGAAGAAATCTTCGCAGTTGCGCAGATAAGAAAGTGGAATAATGAAAATTAGGGTTTCATTAGATATTTATTACATGTAAGTCTACCGCACGATTTCCTCGAGATATAGATCTGAACCCTATACATCCTTATCTTCGTCATTAGCCGTTAAGATTTCCTCGAGATACATATTTGAACCCTGTACACCACGTGCGTACTATCTGCTACCTAATCCCCCACCCTAGCCGGCAGATTATCCTCGATATTCAATCTGCCCACATCTTTCCGTTGACCCGAGGATATCTTGGTAAATCACAATTGTTAAGGTTAATAGGGTAATTTGAATTGGTTTTAAAACATTAATGGTGGGACCTGTCATAGTTAAGTATGACTTAACTCTGTGTTAATGGTAAAACCGTTACAAAGGATATATCCCTAATTTTGTTCAAAGGTGAGACTGTTATGTAGTTTCTATATTAGTAGAGGGACCTATCTGCTTGTTTTCCTATATTTTTTTTCAAGCATTATTTTAGTGTTTCAAGCTAATTTAAAGAAAAGAAAAAACTTGTGACATAAAATGCCATCTAGAGTTAGAAATCCGCTACTTCTGAGAATAACGCTTTCCACTCCTTCACCAGCATGTTAGTTCACTTTAAATGAGATGGAGTGTAAAATTCCATAACCCTTGTTTTTAGTTTGTCAAAATAGAAAGCATGTCCCAAAATCTAGCTTGCAACCTATAATTTACCCAGGCAACCAAATATTATGATGTGAGCTAACATCTGCCTTGTGACCCAAAACTAACATCGTTACCCAAATTAGTTTGTGACCCAAAACTTGTTACATAACTCTATTGATTTTACTACGATTCGGTTTTTACCACCCCAAATGAGCAATGCAACCCAAAATCGACCTCGTGACTAAATATTTGCTAGTTATGCAAATTAGACCACGCAACCTTATTTAACATTTAATTCAAACTCCCTCATTATTTAATAATACTTGATTTTTGAATTCGCTCGATGAACTAAAATTTATAACTTAATGTTGTACCCAAAAGCTCTCTTTGGGTCCCAAACTGTGTTCGTTGGTTTTATGTCTAACCTAAAATATTAGAGTCTCAAAAATACCGTCGTGGCTCTAATCTATCTTGTGACCTAAAATCTACCATATTGTCTAAAAATGTTGTGTTCCATATTGCCAGTTATCATATACTATAATTAAAATATTCGAGAGACTTATATTTGTCTCCTAATTGTGGCACTCTGTTCGAAATTTTCACCAGCAAAATAGGCCTTGTACATGGCAAGTTATATGACTTGTGGTCTAATAACTTTTTGTCGTTAAATTCAACTCTATGCCAACAATAAACACCTTAATAAAAATAAAATCTTTGACAACTTTAAATTTGTCCGTGACTTAAAATCCATGCCCTAATCTTATCAGTGCGTGGATTTTGAATCACGAGATAAATTTTAAGTTGTCAAAGAAATATTTTTAATCCACACCCCAACCTAATATTTATCTCGTAATATTTTCCATATATGAATAACAACACAATTTCATCTGGGAAAAGAAAAAATCCAACTGAATTTAGGTTTGGCAAGGGTAAATAATTAAAAATCCAACCGAATTTTTGTGTTGTTCTTCATATACACACATGGTTTAGCTATAAGAAAAAAAAAAAACGAACCTGAAAAAATAGTTAGAAATTTCAGGAGAACCACCATGTTGTTCTTCATATAACTCAATCTCAAAAAAATTGTCCATCTCTTATCATCTTCAAAAACTAACTCTAGTACTAGATAAGTTTAATCCATCTACTGTAATCTTAAAATAACAATAATTTTGACTACTTATATTGATTATTGACCACCAATAACATAAGGGCGTTCATGCCATCAATATGGAGATTGTATATTTACTACCTAATAACACTACTTTATCACTCTTGAATATACCATTATCACCAAGAATTCCAAGATTGCTAATGAGATGCAACCGTTTGCTTAGGGGTGTACCAATCCATATGCAAAAGTGGTTATTGTCTTATATGGATTTTGGTACACTCATAGCAAATTAGTTCCCTACTAGGCCCCTTCTTATGCACAAACACAAATCAGATAGGTTGCCTGGCCAGGTGGACTGGCAATTGACCAGTGTCACTATGGTAAAGAGATAGTTTCTATTGAGCGATAGAGTTTATCTTGAACGAGATAATCAATCTCACTGGCGAGAGAAACAATCTCGATGGGGATGTAAACAACCTCGCTCGATGAAAACAATGACGCCCACGAGAATCTATCTTGTTACCTAACGAATATTTTCGTCGCTCGATGAAAACAATAACGTCCGATCAATCACACTAAAACAAATCAAATTCTACACAAATTTTGGTATTTAATACTAAAATTCAGTTTTGCTCAATGAAATCTTTTGATGAAGAGGTACACCAACAAAATGGAACGGTGTAACGCACATCAAGTATTGTGCGTTCAGAGATTGCAAGAAATGGATGATGAGTCAGATGAAGATAAGAAATTACAGAGCACTATGGTGTCGTTAAACATAGGGTGGATACCTAGAGTTCCAGAGCTAAATAAGTACACACACGAAGATATACGTATCGAGGGCGCTAATTTTACCATCAGAAGCTGATGCATGATTACTTCTTTCCCAATTGCGTGTACGCAGGTGAAAATTTCCAGGGTCGATTCTGCATGCTCCGGCACATGGTGATAAATATCACTGGAGAGCTTTATCAGGTTGAACCTTAATTAAATTATCAGTACGATGTGCTTAATATTAAAAGTCATAGTGCTGAGCAAAATAATACGACAACACTAAGGTATTTAGGTTATCGGATGGTGGAGGATGCCACCGATAAGTACATTCAGATGGACAAAACAACGACATACAAGTATCTTTCACTGTTCTGTGACTTATTATGAATCATTTTGGTCCGAAGTTTTTACGAAAACCAATAGTGTCGCAAAAATATTAGCAGAAAACGAGGAAAGGGACTTCCCAGAAAGGCTAGGCAGTCTTGACTGCATGCAGTGGGTGTAGCTGGGATGCCATACATTTTGGAAAGGTCAGTAAATGGGTCATTACCTAAAACCAATAGTTATTTTGGAAGCTACTGCTACTTATGATTGTTGGATATGGCATGCTTATTCGGTCTGTCGGGTTCACGAAATGAAATAAATTTCTTGCACAAATTGCCTATGTTTGAAAACCTAAAACGCGACCTGGCCACCAGAGTGAACTTCACAGTCAACGACAATCGTTACACTCATGGGTACTATCTCGCGGATGTAATCTATCCAAGATGGTCAACCTTAGTTCAAGCGTACAAGGAACCCCCCCCAGGATGGTACGAGTCGTTCAATGAGGCATTTTAACAAGGTACAAATAGCTCATTGGAAGGATGTGGAACGAGCTTTTAGAATTCTAAAGAAGAAGTTCGTCATTATATGTGGGCCTTATCGTGGTTCGGAGCCTCATGAAATGCATAAAACCATACTCACATGTGTAATTTTGCATAACATGGTAATTGAGGAAACTCGTCGTGATAAGAGTTGGAATAATTATCCGGACGAAGATTTGAGGTTTAAGATCCAAACACAATTCTAAAAAATAAGTTCGTCATCATATGTGGGCCTTATCGTGGTTCAGATCCTCATGAAATGCATAAAACCATACTCACTTGTGTAATTTTTCATAACATGGTAATTGAGGAAACTCGTCGTGATAAGAGTTGGAATAGTTATCCAGACGAAGATTTGAGTTTTGAGATCTAACCACAACTCGGCCTACCTGCAAATAACTATGAGCACATGGCTAAACACATTCAAAATGCACGTTTGTAAGAGAGCTTAAGAACATATCTGATTGCCATCTTTGGGCAGAGGATGGAAGAGCGAGTAGGCATTAGTTATTTGTTGTATTTCATTTTTATTGCTGCGCATCTTTAGTTGTCAGTTTTGTAATCCTAATTTCAAGTACTACATGAGTAGTAAAAGAGTCAAAGAAGATTCAAATTTCAATTCAATATTTTACTTTTACATCTCAATTTTGTAATCCTTATCATCAATAGGTGTAATTTCAGTATCCCATCCTCCTGTTCATCATCTTCTTCTTGTTTTGGCCTTTGTTCTCCTTCTTCTTGCATCTTCTTCTTCAGATTGTTAGCTTCTTTGGACCACAACTCCCTATATATTTGATTCATTACTGTAATGTCTGCAGTAAGAATCTTATTCTTGTCCCACGTTTGCACAAATTTCTCGTTAGAAAGACGTCTTTTTTCATCTCCTTTTGCACAATATTTTGGTCTACGACTCTATGTTTCTCGTTCGTCGCTTGTTGTTCAACCACAAATCCATGTTAAAACCTTTAGTAACACCCTCTACATATAGAGCTGCTTTTCTCGTTGTTTTTGCTGCATTGCTGCCCAGAAATTTATTGGTATTAACATCATTGAGATTCACGTATCCGTTGGGATATGTTGTTGCAAGTGGTAAAGAAATGGAAACCGGCTCCAGTTGATGAACCATTCTGAAATGGTGACCCATTTGGAAATGCTCGTGACTTGGGTGCTTGGTACGGTGACCTTTCAAGAACTTTTTGTTGACTTGCTAACAACAAAGGGTTGAACTTTAGCAACACTTATAAGATATGATAACAACTTTCGTAGCTGAACTACTTACTGATTTGGTGGTGCTAATCAAACTGACAGCTTCGTTTCACACCATTATCTGTTCACCACTTTGTCTATGTTGATTGGCTTGTGTGATCGCAACTACATATTTGCCTACTTCAGTGGTGATGATACTAAAGTGGTCTGACAACCCCGTTGCATTAGTCGAGGTTATTTGTGTCTTTCGAAATTTATCAAAAATATTACCCCACAAGGTGTCGTGGGTTTGTTGGACATCCATAATATTATCTTGTGTATAAAAAAACGTAACTACGACTAATGTTCTCTTCTTCATAAACTGTGAATTTTGAACCCCTACATTTCATGCCAGTGCTTTTCCCTTTGCCTTTCTTTTGAGATTGATATTGAGATTGAGTGATCGATTCATGTTGAGACTCCATATTCATAAAAGAATAGTTGAATTGTGAAGAAAATTGATAGATCTGGAAAAGATCGAGGTGGTGTAGAGAGTGTATGAGTAAAAATGGCGAAAAGATTGTCAAAAAGATGTGAGTTGAATTTAGAGTGATATTGAGAATTTATAAGCAATATAATATGGTCCGTCAGATGAAAATCTGACCAGTGTGCACATTGATCTCACTGGCGATGTGATCTACATCACACGCGATAGTTTCTATCATGCGAGATTGATTGTCGCTCAATAGAAACTCTTTCTTCCCTGTGTAACCAGCAAATTTGCCAGTTTGTCTGGTCAGCTTACCTGTTAGCTGGCCCCATAGTAGCTCAAATCTCGCAAATTTTTACATTTGACAGATGCATAGGAAGAGGCCTTAGCAGCCATAAAAGGAAAGTGCTTTGAGCCACCCAAAAATTCTGCCTCCCCTCCCACTCAAAGAATTACGTTAATACCCTTGATATGAAATGTCTAAGTTATCCCTCAATTAGCACTAGAAATTACTAGTATACCCTTTAACTAATTAACCTATATATTCTTAATCCTATCCCAAAAAAAAAAAAAACTCTTCTCCTCACCCCCACATTCGGCTGCTGCTGCTACTCTTCTTCTTCTTCTCTAAAACCAAAACAACGAAACTCGTCGCGAAATCATTGAAACTCGTCGATTTAGGAAAATTTAATCGCGTGCGTTCTATATAACATGACGAGGTCTAAAACAAAGACTGGAAATCGATCCAAAAAACCACAATCTCCACCGGATCCGGATGAACCCACTCTTGCCCAAGTTCAACTTCAAAATCGAATCGAGTGAAAAAAAGAAGAAATGGTCGCGATTCGAAGATAATTTCACAAACCCATTTGATCATATTTGAGTCTTATGGTGTGTGATTGAATTATTATGTTGTTTCCATGGGTGAATCGAGAGATTTCGTCAAAAAAACGCACTTTCAGAGCCATATTCGGCCCATAAAAAAACCCAGAATAGGGGCCGAATGCTCTATTGTTCCTGAAAATGAAGAGCTATTCGGCCCCTATTCTGGGTTTTTTTAGGGGCCGAATATGGCTTCGGCCTGTATTTTTTTTTTTTTTGGCAGCCGAATGTGGGTTCGGCCCCTAAACTAAAATAAAGATTCGGCCTCTACGACCCCCCCTAGGTTTTTTTTTTTTATTTGGAGCCGAATATGCTCCTGTTTTCTGTTTTTTTTGTTTCTGATAAGAACCCTAGTTATTACTCCATTCTCCAACCTACTCTTGATTGCAATCAATCATGAAGCTGTTATTGAAACTGATACTAAGCGTACATGCTTAGCTAATGATGATTTTGATATGTATGAACCTCTGAGCATGTTAGGTGACGATGACAGCTCGTATAGTATAGAGAAAGTTGATCAGGTTGATGGCATGCTCGAGTCCATTGTTAACCAAGCTACTACTACCAATGCATCATGCTCTTCTGATACTCGTAAGGTCCCGCAGAAAGAAGACGACGATCATAATGATATTGTTGGATGTGAATACTCAATGTGTGTGGTACCGACGGCAGACAATATAAATACCATGAATGCATTGGTTGGTTGCTTCAATGACAGTACGTATGGTTTTGCTGACCCATCAGAAACAAATTTGGAAATGATACTTCATACCAGTGCTCCCAGCTTCCAATTGAACAAGGCTTTCAGATGAATCTTGAGAAAATGCACGACTCCAATATCAACAAAAAGCTATTCAGTGCAAATTCATCAAAAGATCATAAACACGACTAAGAATTCATTCCATTTTTTGGTTCTTTCGTATGTTTTGAGTTTTGTGTCTATAAATTATGATTGATTAGGCTAAAACTGAACCTGTGACCTCGTGGTTGAGAGTCATAGAAGACGACTCAGCAGAACTACGAATAATATCCAATACAACAATTCCCAAATGAAATAAAGAAGCACAACACACACCAGTTCTTGTATCCACTTGCGCTCTACGTTCTTGAGGATGAACTGCAATTTCATGTGTAGTCTCTCCCCTCCTTCTAGAACGAAAAAATCATCCCATGTTCCTTTCTCAATTACTAATAGTCTCCACATCTACTTGGGACAGATAACGGGACACACCGTCAGTATCATTGCCGCAAATAGATTTTTGAAAAACATACTCATGAATCAATTAATCCAAATAAGTAAGAACAGAACCTGTTCGGGATATCACTTTCCCCTCGGTGTCATGGATTGTTACAACGATATTTTCACGGAGACTCGTTAATAAGCTGTAGTAAAACAACTCATTTGCATAAAAATTGAAGAAAGACATTATGAAAAGGTTGGTCTGCTTACTATGAAAAGTCTCCTTTAGTGAGATTTCCCTTTGTTTTCTTTGTTTTATATTAAAGGGATATTCGGCTCATAACCTGTGTTATCGAATGGGTCGAATGTACATTCGGCCCATACGTTGTTTTACATTTTATAGCTAACTAGTCGGCAACCCGTGCTACGCACCGGGTAGGGTGATTGCTCCTGTTATGATGTGGCGGGGCTCCGCCCCGCCTCTGTGTTTAATTAGAATGACAGTAACTCAGTTAAAAGGAAAAATATAGATTGTTATCGATAATCTCTATTCAATATCCTTCTAAGATATGATTACGAAAAAAGCATGCAACCATTAAATTGGGATTGCAATTAGCATTTCAGATATTTTTCAGTATTACGATTAGTCATCTACTATCTGCAATGATGTTGCGGTTTTACTAATGTTCTAAAACTATTAACCTATGTGAGCGTATATCATAAGATAATCAATATTTTAAAACAAATAACTTACTAATAACCATTAAAAAGAATGACAAAAAAAAAACACTCACTGAGCATAAATAAACTGCTACTTAGAAATCCAAGAGATAAGTTGTTATGCATAACACAAATAAATAACCTAAAGAAGTTCAGGTTGTTTTGTTTTCTTCATCTGCTATGTTGTTTAACATGTCATGGTACGATATGTTTTACTAAATTGCAATTCACTAAGTGATTTACCATGGTTTCTCATAAATATCTCAATATCTTGGCATGCAAGATTCATGATTCGCTCAGTTTCAAGCTGACTTGGTGTTGGTGTAGTTTTGAATGATCATGTTTTATTCCATCACATAAATATTCTCAATTCTTGATTTGCATAAAGTTGGTTGATTTAAAACCTGCTAAGTGATATTGCAGTCTACTTGATAACAATATGGTTTTATCATATTGTTTTTTGAATATCTAGGTAGTAACCCGTGATATGCACCAGGTATGATTGGGAGTGGCGGGGCTTCGCCCCGCCCCGGTCGATCAAATTCAATGAATTATGGCTTAACTGGAATGCTCCAGTAAAAAAAAAGGTATGTTATCTTAAAACATGAATAATATAGTTAATTAATACTTGCAAAATACAACGGAAGCAACAACTACTATATATTTAATTGATAATCGTTCACTTGGATTAATAGGGCTTATCGATACCATAGTTTAAAATAGCAAATTAAAGCACACAAAATATCTTATTGATAAATACGCAAAAACGTATCTGGTAGGACTGTAATTGTTGATTTGGAGTGGCGTGGTCGTTCACTTTCAATGCAATATGTATTAATTAGAACGAAGCTAACCGAAAAAAAAAATTAATAAAAATATAAACTGATACATTAAAACATGAACACTAAGTTAATTAGCAACTGCAATATACAACTGAAGCACAATTATTATCTATCCAATAAATTATTGTTAATTTGTGCATGCCACACACACCATAATTTAAAATTTCCTCAGCTTAATTTTTTTTTATCCCGCATTGTTAATTTGGCGCGGCGAAGCTTCGTCCCAAACGCGTAATGCATATGCATTGTAACATCTTGTATCACAATTTATCTTGTTATTAAGTTGAATTTAACTTTGTAATGTAAAATAAGGTTTTCTGCAATTATGCGCTGGTAGGATCGTAATTACTGATGTGGTGTGTCGGGATTTCGCGATGCCCCGGCAGTCCAGATTCTTTGAAACATGTCTTAACTGGATAAATAACTTGAACATTGTATTTCAAATGTTAAAATTAATTACCTTTTCACAAATGATTGACCTAGAGTTTCATTATTATATCTCGGTTCGTAGCACTTTGTTCAGTCTTTTTCCCTAAGAGGTATGCGGGGCCATTTGGAAAATATCTTTGTTAACGAAGAATTATTTTACGCTACTTTTCTGGATAAACCACACCTTCAACATTCTTAGAAGCTCTCATATAAATCTTTAATCCCTTAAAATGACTAACTGGTTTGTTATGTTGCGTTAAACCATTTGGTGTGATGTATCGTTGGCCCTTGTATATTGAGACGGGGATTTGTCCCTCACTCGTCCCAAGGGAGCTTTAGTTAAAAATTGCAACGTGATAACTGAGGCACCAATTACCATCTAATAAATTAACAATTGTCATCAAATCTACATAATCTATTGGTACGATTTTTTATTTTTTGATAAAGAAGAGATTCATTAGAAAGAAGAAGAAGAAGAAAACTTGGATTCGTGAATTTGGTCCTACTTTGTTATCCTCGTCAAGCCCAGTTAAACTGCGTAGGGATAAAGTGGGGATAAAGTGGGGATAAAGTGGGGATTTGGTCCTACTTTGGTAAGTGGTCCTAAGATACATATTATGAAAAACTTAAATAACCATGAAAAACCTCCACAGAGATAGAGAATTGTATCTGCGTAGGGATAAAGTGGAAAATTCAGTAACTATGATTAAATGTTAAAAGAATCTTAAAAGAGGTATTAGGTGGTTGTTAAGGTGGCTAAAGTCATAGAACTTGCAACACTTTAGTAATGTTCAACAGGAGTTACAAAATGTTATTTCTTCATATATATCTTCTAATGCTTTCGTGGAATCATTGTATATCTGCTCAAATTCACCAGTGAATGTGAGTGAGCGTGATTCAATGTGGTTACTGGTTCAGATTTCTTCTGCATTAACTGTGTACTCCACCTATGTAGAGCTTTCAATAGACAGCCTTGGACTTCAAAAAGATCGTTAATTACTAAATGGAACAATCATTACTTTTCTTAACAACGGAATTTCTATTGTAGTATAAATTCTCCGCAAGTTTGAGCCTTTTTTTTAACCAAGAAATAAAATGATATTAAAATTTGATAAATGAATGTTTCTCACATAAAACCTCACTATGCTAAGAACATCACCGGGGAGGGTCATTCACTTGATACCAGTATTGAACCCATAAAAACATAAGCTCTAGTCTCCACACACAAAGAACTGAAGCAATTCACTCTTTTATTTCTGCGATCCACAACACCAAAAGAATCGCATGAGGCAATATCTTTAAAAAAAAAAAAAAAACTAACTAATTGGAGTTCCTAATAGGAAGAAAAAAAAAGTCAAGAAGGTTTTTTGTTTGATCAGCAAAATCAAGATATATTGTTTATAGACTAATAGAAAGTAATAGTTTACAGAGAAACAATAAGAGATAAAAGAAAAGAACCCAAA
>JAJJMA010336077.1:0-18097 GCA_023529015.1 Papaver nudicaule
ATGCAGGTGCTCCAGTAAATCTCGTTTAAAACTCATGTGGCTGCCTTAGAACTGGTTCTGACTGCCTTCAGTGACTTCTTTACACTTAAATGGCTGCTCAATGCTTAAACTGTGGCTGCCATCTGTAGTTTCTGCTGGTTGCCCCTTATCGAGCAATGAATTGAGTTGCTTTTTGCTTCATTATGTATCAAATTACTTTAAAGTACCTGCAAAAAACAACGTTAGATAACCAATTTATGAGGCATAAGCTAGACATAAGTGTATGATTAGGGTACTCTTGAATAGGTGTTTTGAGCACCTAACAGTATGCCATTCGGTTTGTGTAATGCTCCAGCCACCTTTCAAAGGTGTATGGTAAACATATTTTCAGATTATGTAGAAAACATCATAAAAGTTTTCATGGATGACTTTAGTGTATATGATGATTCTTTTGATAAGTGCTTATATAACCTTACACTCATTCTTAAGAGATGCGTAGACACAAATCTGGTACTAAATTGGGAAAAGTGTCATTTTATGGTGAATCAAAGGAATTGTGCTAGGCCATGTTATATCCTCTAGGGGTTTAGAAGTAGACAAAGCAAAAATTGATTTGATTCGAAACTTACAATACCCCATAACTGTGAGGGAGGTTCGTTCATTTCTTGGCCATGCAGGTTTCTACAGGCGGTTCATCAAGGATTTCTCAAAGATTGCAATGTCGTTATGCCGACTCTTTCAAAAAGAGGTGACTTTTGACTTCGGTGAGGACTGCAAGAAGGCTTTTGACTATTTGAAAGAGCTATTGACGACCTCACCTATCATCGAATCACCATATTGGAGAAAACCCTTTGAATTGATGTGTGATGCTAGTGACTACGCCGTTGGAGCTGTATTGGGGGCAGAGAGATGGTAAAATCCCACATGCCATTTACTATGCGTCTCGAACTCTCAATGGTGCACAAATCAACTATTCCACTACTGAAAAAGAACTCTTGGCGATAGTCTTTGCCTTGAACAAATTCAGGTCATACCTAGTGGGTACGGAGGTGGTCGTATTTTCTGACCATGCGACTCTTCGTTACTTACTTACAAAGAAAGATGCAAAGCCACAACTCATACGGTGGATACTTTTACTTCAAGAGTTTAAGCTTCAAATCAAGGACAAGATGGGTAGTGAGAACATGGTAGCCGACCATCTTAGTAGCCTAGTGGTTTCCGAAGATGCAATTCCCTTGCAAGATAGTTTCCCGGATGAACACTTATTCTTGGTCGAGAGTTCAGCCCCATGGTATGCGGACATCGTCAACTACTTGGCTACGGGGAAAGTACCGGGTACCATGTCTACATATCAGAAATAGAAGGACGCAAAGTTGTACATATGGGATGAACCATCTTGTGGAAGCATTGTACAAACCAAGTGATCTGAAGGTGCGTGCTAGACTCCGAGTTTCAATCTATATTAGGTTTTTGTCATTCAAAGGGGACATCTCTCAAAGTCCTTGAGAGTAGTTTTTATTGGCCCACTTTGTTTAGGGATGCATACTTGTATTGCAAAGCATGTGATAGGTGCCAAAGAACCGGCAATCTAGGTGCTAGAAATCAAATGCCATTAAACCAATTCTCCCCGTAGAGATATTTGAAATTTGGGTATTGACTTTATGGGCCTTTTTGTGAGTTCTTGTGGAAATGTTTATATACTTCTTGCTGTGGATTATGTCTCCAAATGGGTGGAGGCAAAAGCCACTCGTACTAATGACTTTCAAGTTGTTTGTGAGTTTGTGAAGGACTGTATCTTTTCTAGATTCGGCACGCCTCGTGTAGTGATAAGCGACGGAGGCTCACATTTCAAGAGGTCTTTTCATGCTCTACTCAAGAAATACAATGTCACTCACAAGGTTAGAACACCGTATCATCCACAAGCAAGTGGCCAAGCTGAAATTTCCAACTGTGAGATCAAGTCTATCCTTGAGAAGACGGTGAACACTACAAGGAAGGATTGGAGTTTGAGACTCAATGATGCTTTATGGGCATATAAGACCGCCTACAAGATGCTTATTGGTATGTCACCTGTTGATACTAATTTTCCCATATCATACTACAAATAAAAGTTATTAAATGATCGATTATTCAGGTCATTGGTGGCCTTTGTTCGCTAACAACCGGGGATCTGTTCAAGGGTTTGAACGTGTTATCGCTAGTTATTATGAACCAAGTTGGCTACCGACCATAATCGTGGGATCACCTTAGAGATGATCGTCAAACAAGATTAACTACAATAAATATGACTGCAATGATGATCAACACAACAATTAACGAGGTTCAGCAGCTGTGTGCTTACGTCCTCGGGGTAAAAACTGTTGTTCTATTATACTGAATCAATAAAGTTTTATCTGGTTTACACTACAAGTCACTTCAATTTGTTATGGATAGAGGTCATATGAAATCTTGAGAGTATAACCCAAGGATTCTCACTCCTAGTTATCCTTTCCAAACTATGCGACCCCCTTTGCTGTTGTTGAGAGGGGGTATTTATAATACTTTTGTAGGCACCGATCTTTGCTATCCTTGGTTGCTTCGTTCTCTTGATTCTCCTTAGTTCGATCATCCATCTTCGGTGACCGCCCTTATCATCCAATCCTAGCTCGTCGTACTTCTACGTGGAGGATTCTTGTTGTATTCTTGCGCTACCGACTCCTTATTGGTCTAGGTTTCTGTTCTCCACCGTTGGTTGGGCCAATCCCCCACCAACAGATGATTTCTTGTCATACTGTCTACAACATTTAATGTGGTGTGACTGCTCCTTGGCGTGCCTGCTTTTTCCTAGTATCATAGGTTGGTAACCCTTTAATCTCCTCCCTTGGATTTCATCATCTCGTGATGAGTTATTCCTTCGCATGGATACACTCCTGTCCTTCGCGGCTCATGCTACTTCAATGTACGTTCGTTGGTGACGGTGCCACGTGTCCATCCGAAATTATGTATTAACAATTTGCCTCTTTTCTTTCAGTTATTGTCGTGGGCAATGATGAAAGAAAATCCGCCTATGCCGCCATTTTCAAAATAATGGTGAACCCTTCCTTTACGCCTTTTCGTGGTTTTGTGGGAGTTTGTGATTTTTGTGATTTCTATAAATGATGGGTTTGATACATGATCTTCATCTTCTCCAGCCACAACTTTCCTTCCAGCATATTTCATTGATTGTTGGTTCTTCATCTTTTCTTCTTTCGTCTCAGGCTTTCCTTAAATTCTGATGACGCGAAAACCATCAAGTTCCAAGTTCAAAGCTTCCTCCCAGAAATCGAAAGATGTTGTCATGGGCTCGACTGCGACTGTTCCCTCTTCATTGCAAACTTTTCCTCGTCCTTTAGGTTCATCTGGTGATGTTGAAAAAGGTCTCTCCGTAGCTGGTGATGGTCTTGTTCCTGTAAAAGAAAGTAGGGGACTCCACTATGAACTGGAGCGCCTTCGTCCTTCTGAAGATGATAGCTATCGTCATTGGAGTCTCGCCAAGATAAAGAAGTCTTTTGGCTTGACTCATTTTGACGTTTCCTTATTTAATGGTGATGTTGATGTTTTGACCAAAGATATGATCAGGAGCTTCCCTTATGACGAGAATTCCCTGCTCATCTCCGTTGGTTAGTTAGTTGCAGGCCTCATCCTTCCTTTGTATGACCCTGGTAACACCTTCTTTATTGATGTTCTCTCTGGTCGAGATAATCCCTCCTTATGTCAGCAGCTTCGTGGTATATAACAGTATACTGGTAACTTTTTTCGTGTTCTGTACGAGTGTTGGCTTCGTAGTAGTAGTCGTACTCGCATAAGATGTTATGACCCCTTCTCTTTAACAATGGTCCGTCAAGAAGACTATACTCCTCAGAAATTCAACTTGACCTGGGGGGACTCCGTTCAAATCTCTAATGTGGTGCCTTGGTCTGTTGGTCCTCGCCGATTTGCCCCTTCTGCCAAGCAAATTCGCGACAAAGTTCCTCTTCTGCTGATCCTGATTTGTCTGTCGTCCCTGGGACAGTTAGTCTTCTTTTTCCCGACGATCAGAGGCTCCGTCTAAGTCGTGACCATCGGTGGATGCGTACTCCTCTTCGTTTCACTGGTCTGTGAGTTGCTGGCTTTAGGAAATCTCGGTCTCAGCCTGGCTTTTTCATTCCTCGTCTGATGACAGATCTTCCTCCTCGTTATCGAACTTTTATCGCTTGGCGCTTTAATCCGACTCCTTCGCAGGTATGTATTTATGTTTTTATCTTCAGTCTTCTGTTTTCTCGTTCTTCTAGCGGTGTTTTTCTTCTGACTGTTCAGTCTTTGAGAGCTAGCGTTCCTTCACCTAGCATGAGTGATAATACTTATACTCGGAAAAGGAAAGCTGGTACTGCGCTAACAAAAGATTTTAGTAACAAATCAATTGGTGCTACTTCGATGTCAAAGGTATGGGTAATTGATGTTTTCCTTTGTATATGTAGTTGTCCCCCTTTGCTCATGCCTGTGACAAATGGTTTTATGTTATGTAGCCGGATATTAGAAAGAAAAAGAAATCTGAGACCAACACTTCCAGCGGAGTTGGTGCGCCCGAAGAGTCGTTTGCTTCCAGGGTGAGTGTTGGCGTCGAAGATAGTTCCGAAGATGCGTCCTCAGGTTACCGTAGTGATGATATCGTCGTTGCTGAAAGTTGCTTACCTGCCCCTGCAGTCCCCGTTGTTCAAGCTTCTATGGTTGTGGATATTACTGACGATGCTGATATGCAGGACAGCCAATACCCTGAGTTTTCTTCCGCTAATGAAACACAAGTTAACTTAAAAGGTGTTGTTGAGCTTTTATCATGTTCAGCCGAGGCTTGTTTTTCTTCTTCGTCCGGCCTCCTTGAGTCGGTGGTGAGATCTGGTACCCAGATATCCCCCTTGTATTTTGCTGTCGTGAAGCCCGTGGATTGGTCTTCGTACTTTTTGAAAAGCCCCGATCCGCCTTTGGATTCACAAGTAACTGTCTTGGATGATAGAGTGTCAGAATTGCGGTCTGAACTCAACACCGTTACGCTGTTGATGGATGAGTATAGACGTGTCGCCGAAGAATCGAGAGCTCGAGAAGAGACTACGGCTACTGAGAACGTACTTTTGAAAACCCATCTCCGTGACTTTGATGCGAGGGTAGCCGTTACTGTCGCTTCCCAAACCGAGGGGTTGAGTCTTACCTATGCTCGTTCTGCTGCAATAACTGTTAACGGGGCTTTTGCCGAAGCCGAGTGCCATTTCCCTGGTATCGCTTTCCCGAGGATTGATGTCCCTTAGTCGCCATTTTTTATGGAAGAAATTATTCGGAATTCCCTGCTTCGACCTGTATTTTGACCTGTTAGGTGAATTCCTGGCCATTTCTTGCCTTGTGAACTTATTTTCTTCTTATTTTATTGTTGTAACTTTTGTAACCGGATGTATCCGAATGGTAATATTGTTGATCATGGGATCTTCTCCTTAGTGTCTACTATTTCAGGCATTTCAACCTTCTTGGGTTAAGCATTATCTTTCAACCATCCTTGGCCAGGGGATGATTTAGGACATTAACCCGGGAAAAAGATTTTCCCGCTAGAGGCGACGTTTGAGTATCTCTATCATCGGGATTCTTACGTTTCGCCTCATACATATTAATGAGGATCCTAGAGATGACCTGTGATCAGCAGGTATGCTCCTGTCATGGCAATTGTTCAGTTGCGCTTGGGCTGCTGGCAATTGTTCTGTTGCGCTTACATCGCTGTTGCTTTGATTCTTGTCACTTTCCAAGAAAAATAATTTATTAATACGCTATATCGCGTCGTCCTTCGTGAAATAGTAACATAAGATAGAGGATTAGCTTCGAAATAGTAAATCTTACTCCTTCTGTCCCCTAGGGGTAGTACTTTTTAATGTACCGTGCATTCCATGGATGTTGTAAAGTGTCTCCTTGCATGTTTCTGAGATAGTACGAACCCTTCCCTGCAACATCTTCAATGACATATGGTCCTTCCCATATGGGGGATAGTTTGCCCCATTCCGTCTTCTTCTGGTATGGTGGTATCTGTCTCATTACGAATTCTCCCACCGTAAAGTTTCGAAGAATTACCTTTTTGTTATATTCCTTGGCGAACCTTCGTTGATAGTTCTCCATTCGTTGGAGTACGGTCTCCCTTCTTCCTTCTAGATCACCTAATTTTTCGTAGATGAGATCCGTGGTTAGATTTTTCTCCCAGGCCTCCATCTTCGTAGTTGGGATGATAACTTCGGTAGGTATTACATCTTCAGTTCCGTATGTTAGCATAAAAGGTGTTTCTCCCGTAGATTCTTTTCGAGTTGTTCGGTACGCCCATAACACATTGTGTAATTGCTCACACCATTTCCTTTTGTAATTGTCGAGTTTCTTCTTTAGGACCAGAGCTATGGGTTTTTTGGTGGACTCCGCCTGTCCGTTGCTTTGTGGGTACGTAGGTGTTGATTTGATCTTCTGGATCTTGTAGGCGTCGAACAACATGTCAATGTTCTTTCCACTAAGTTGACCTCCATTGTCTGACACAATGGCCGCCGGGATCCCGAACATGCAAATGATATGTTCGAACAAAAACTTGAATACGTCACGATCTCTGATGTGAGCGAGGGGTGCAGCCTCCACCCACTTGGTGAAGTAGTCAGTGGCGACTATTAAAACCTTCGGTTGCTGGTCCCTGCTACCAGTGGACCCACTCTGTCGACTCCCCACTTCGCGAATGGCCAGGGGCTTAATACCGCGTTTAATTCCGTCGCTGGTGCTTTGAATTTTCTTGCAAACTGTTGGCAGCTATATTGTCTTGCCATCTCTAATGCATCTCTGTTCATGCTCGGCCAGTAGTATCCTTGTAGTCGAGCTTTCTGCGCCAAAGACCTCATACCGTTGTGGTTGCCCGCGTCTCCGTAGTGTATGTCTTTCAAGATATGCAATCCTTCTTCCTTTGTGACGCATCTTAGCAATGGGCCTAGGAACGTAGATTTTTAGAGGATACCTTCCCGGAGATGATATCTTGTCGCCCTCGAGATGATCTTCTTGGCGTACTTGGGATCTTTTGGCAGTATTTCGTCACTTAAGTATTGGTGAAGTGGTACTCTCCAATCGTCCTCTACCTCGTTTCCTTCTGTGTTTGGTGGCCTGGATACTCCTTCCACGTCCATAGATTCTTCTGATGTGGCCTCAGTATTCACCGATGGTTCATAAACTCTTCCCACCTTGATGGATGATATTGGGATCTCGTAGCATAGATGATATATATGCCAGTGCGTCTGCATGCCTGTTATCCTTCCTTGTTATATGCCTGTACGTCACCTTCTCAATCTTCGCTGTGAGTTCTTGCGCAAGATTTAAATATGCGGTGAGGCATAAATCCAGAGTTTGATACTGGAGTTCGATTTGCCGGATGACGAGTTGTGAGTCGCTTGTAATTCTGACGTCCGTGATACCTAACTCGATTATCAACCGTAGTGCGTGGATCACTGCTTCGTACTCAACGATGTTGTTCGTGTATTCTCCGAATTCTAACTTGAATGCATGTAGGATCTTGTCTCCTATTGGGGTTGTTATTACGATTCCTATCCCTGCCCCTTCTTTGTTGGAAGATCCATCCACGAACACTTCCCACCTGCGAGGGTTGACTGGTTCCAGCAAATCATCTGGATCTTCTTTGTCTTCCTCGGCTCCTGGTATGTCATCTATTTCTTCTTCCTCCTTGAGGGGTAGATCCGCCAAGAAATATGCTAGCACTTGTGATTTCTCCGCCGTTCAAGTTTCGAATATGATTTTGAATTGCGTCACTTGTGCATTCCATTTGGCTACGCACCCCACTTTTTCTGAGTTTTGGAGGACTTGACCAATTGGTGCCTTTGTTAGTATTCTCACTGTGTGTGCGTTGAACTAGGTGCGTAGCTTCTGCGTTGCGAATACTAGTGCTAGTATGATCTGCTTTATCTTCGTGTAGTTCTTTTCAGCTGGGTACAGAGCTTTGCTGATGTAGTAAATGGGTATTTCTTCCTTCTTGTTTGTTCGAACTAGAACTGCGCTGATTGCGCAGCTGGTAGACACCAAGTATAGAGTTAATACCTCGTCTTTTTCTGGTCTTTCTAACGTTGGTGGGGTTGCGAAGTGTTCTTTAATCTTCTCAAAAGCCTGCTGGCAGTCTTCTGTCCATGCGAACCTGCAATCTTTCCTTAATGTGGAGAAAAAAATCCTTGCATCTATCTGACGATCTGGCTATGAATCTCCCCAGCGCCGCCAATCTTCCGCTTAGTCTTTAGACGTCCTTCAGGCTCTTTGGTGAGGGTATCTCCACTACGGCCCTAACTTTCTCTGGATCCACCTCGATCCCTTTTTTGGTGACCAAGTATCCCAAGAATTTTCCGGAGGTTCCGAAGGTACACTTCTCTGGATTTACCTTCATTTTGCAGCTCCTCATGGCTTCGAATATTTCTCTAAGATCCGCCAAGTGATCTTGCAATTTTAGGATCTTGACGAGCATGTCATCAACGTAGACCTCCAAATTTTTTCCAATCCATTATTTGAATATCTTGTCCACCAGTCTTTGATATGTGGCTCCTGCGTTTCTCAGTCTGAAGGGCATTCTTGTGTAGCAATATAACCCTCTTGGAGTGAAAAAGGATGTATGTTCCTGATCTTCTTCGGCCAGGGCTATTTGATTATACCCTGAGCATACGTCCATGAATGACAACAGTTCGTAACCAGAAGTCGCGTCGACCAGTTGGTCTATGCTTGGCAAAGGATAGCTATCCCTCGGGCAAGCTTTGTTGAGATTGCTAAAGTCGATGCAGATTCTGACGCCTCTGTTCTTCTTTGGCACTATTACCATGTTTGATACCCACGTTGGGTACATTACTTCTCTGATGAATCCGGCATCCATAAGCTTTTGGAGCTCCTTTTCCACTGCCTCGTGGTATATAGGGGCTACCTTCCTTATCCTTTGCTTGAATGGCGGTGTGTCCGGGTTTATCCGTAGGTGATGGGCCACCACCAATGGATCTATCCCTGGCATATCGTTCATTGTCCACGCAAATACGTCCAAATACTCCTTCAGTAGCTCTTTTGGTTTTACTTCCATATCTTCCTCGAACAACGTTCCTATACTCACTTCCCGTGGTCGTTCTTCGGTTCCGATGTTGGTTTTCTTTGTTGGTTCGATGGATGAGAAAAATTGCTTCGGAGGTCCTATGGGAGTAACATTCTGTAATTGTTATTTGTCCCCAGTCGATGTTGATGCCACCATCACCGTGGGGAGCAATGATGCTGCTTTGGCCGCCTTGACTTGTTCGTTGTATTCCTCATATCGTTTCTCTTTCTCCTCTTCTTTTCGCTTTCCTTTATTCTTATTAAGTGTGTTAGGACATCGTCCGGTCAAACCCACTAGCGTTGGTATGTCAAGCTAGTTGTCAGTTTTAGGTGTCAAAACTCAATTCTTGATTTAGCCTACTAGAGTTTAGATTTCGGAATTGGGATATAGACAAAGTAGTAAAGACCTTGAAGACGAAGACTGTGAAGACATCAATTATTCTTCATCGACAAAAGGTTACTAGGAGTTATGACTTTATGGAAATTCTTTTATTCTACTTTCTCTATTCTTTCGAAATATAGTCGACTACTTTAGTAGTGATAATAGCGATTGAGATCGTATTCTTGTCTAACGTGACCTTGTGTCATGACCAGTGTTTTCTCCCACAAATACTGTGAGTACAAGAATGAATGAGACAGATTCGGTGCCATGTGTCCATTACAATGGTTTGCTTGCAAATCGTTAGTTGGATATGGATGAATCTAAAGGAGTACTCTTGAGCAAAGAGTCCATGGATTACAGATGAGGACGTACACACGTCTAAGTCCTGGTAAGCCCAGAACTTCCAGTGGAATCCAGAGTTGACGAAATCTGACAGGCGGACGGTTCGCGAACCG
The DNA here is from genome assembly GCA_023529015.1 of Papaver nudicaule. NCBI lineage: Eukaryota > Viridiplantae > Streptophyta > Magnoliopsida > Ranunculales > Papaveraceae > Papaver > Papaver nudicaule. The sequence continues at coordinate 9,937 of JAJJMA010336077.1, forward strand.
GTTCGCAAACCAGAAACTCGGATTTCTTCTGAGTTCGAAGTGACTGAACATTTCGCGAACCTGTACGCGAATCCAATGTTGGTTACTTTGCTGGTGTCGGATTTAGTGGATATTCTTTCAGAATTTCACTTGAGTCAAACTCTAAACTCCTTTATCTCTTAGGTGGACTTGTATATCATGTTAGGGCATTGTCCGGTCAAACCCACTAGCGTTGGTATGTCAAGCTAGTTGTCAGTTTTAGGTGTCAAAATACAATTCTTGATTTAGCCTACTAGAGTTTAGATTTCGGTAATGGGATATAGACAGAGTAGTAGAGACCTTGAAGACGAAGACTGTGAAGACAAAGAAGACATCAATTATTCTTCATCGACAAAAGGTTAGTAGGAGTTATGACTTTATGGATATTCTTCTATTTCTACTTTCTCTATTCTTTCGAAATATAGTCGACTACTTTAGTAGTAATGTAGCGATTGAGATCGTGTTCTTGTGTAACATGGCTTTATGTCATGACCAGTGTTTGATCCCACGAATACTGTGAATCAAGAACATATGAGATAGATTCGACGCCATGTGTCCATAACAATGGTTTGCTTGCAAACTGTTATGTTGGATATGGATGAATCTAAGGAGTACTCTTGAGCAAAGAGTCCATGGATCATAGCTGAGGACATTCTCATGTCTAAGTTCTGGCTCAGCCCAGTTCTTCCAGCGGATTCAGAGTTTGACCTAAATTTGACTTGGACGGTACCCGAACCGGTTTCGCGTACCTGGACCGGAAAATCTCCTGTGTCGCATTAGTACACGTACCTGTACGTGTACCTGACGCAGGGAAGTTTCTGGAAAGTCAAATTGCGTGAATATCTTTCAGATTTTCACTTTGAGTCAAATTCCAACTCCTTTATCTCTTAGATGGACTTGTGTGAAACATAAATACCTTTTGTGTTCCATCTAACGATCCTCAATGAGTCAATAAGATAAGATTATCTCTGGTCTGTTGGATTCCTATCTTGAAGTGTTTTAGAGCCAACAAAACACTTGGCAGATAAATCTAAAAAGGAATTTCAATTGAGATTAATCTGTATTACTTGGTTGGCAAGTTTAGGGTTTCCTTAACTTGTGGGACAAGTAATTGATTGCTTAATTCCAAAGCAACCTATCTTATTGAGTGCTATAAATAGAGGTGTCTACGGACAAATACCGCAAGCATCAAGCACACGTGAAGGTCCTCAGGGAAGGTAGCGTAAACTCTTTTCACTTCGGTGAAAGCTTGTTGTGGTATAGTCATCCTCTATAGGTTGCAGCTCCTCTGGGAACTCCCTACGACTATCAAGACTTCCTTAGAGAGTTGGGAAGCACAGGTAGGAGATTGAAACCATCTTTGGTTGAAATCGGATTAACCTGTCACCTTGGTAACCTGATCACGTTCTTGTCTATTCTAAAGTCCGTCTCTTCTGATATACGGCTATTCAAGAATTGATACGTTACTCAACAAGGTTTTGAAAGGTAGCAACGCACGGCTGCACTCGGTGTTGTAAGACCTAGTTGGCTCCAGTTATACAAGTTCCTTAAGTGGTTCTTCATCTATAACTGAGGTAGATACAGATTGGGCATTGCGAAGTTGGTTTGCGTGTCAGCCCCGATTTGTGAAGTAGATTTCCGTATGACCTGGATTTGACAATCCGAAGGAAGTCATCTTTTTATGGTAAACTGATAGAGGACAGTTACACCATAAGTCAACAGTTTTGGTTTAAAACCCAGTATTGCTGACAAAAGCCTTTGGCATCGGTCAAAGCAACTCCTAGGCATGTAAAGGACGTCAGCTAGGGGAATCAAGTGCGTGACGGTCTGTGGGGGATCCAGAGACGTAAGGAAGGCGACAGTAGCCAATTCGCTTGGAGGGCTTGAGTTGGTCTCTGCTACATCCCAGACCGAAGTCTTATAGTAGGCTAGTGTTTGTAGTCAGTTTGTACTGGGCGGTGTTCAAAACTGGACGAGGTCCCGAGGTTTTTACTGCAAGGCAGTTTCCTCGTTAAAAATCGTTTGGTGTCTTGTGTGCTTTTACTTTCCGCATTATAACTCTGATTTATAATTAAAGCACCAAGTAGTACGTTATTACCTAACTGTCGAGACTACTCCAGTTAGAGGTTTGGATATTGATTTTTGAGATCGTCCAAACTCTTTACCATAAGACTCACGAGCCAAAACGAAAAGTTGGTAGTATTTCGGTACCCCTCCTTTTTCATATCACATAAATATCTTTTGTGGTCCATCTAACGATCCTCAATGAGTCAATAAGATAAGATTATCTCAGGTCTGTTGGATTCTATCTTGAAGTGTTTTTGAGCTAACAAAACACTTGGCAGATAATGATAAAAAGAATTCCAATTGAGATTAATCTCTATTACTTGGTTGGCAAGTTTAGGGTTTCCTTAACTTGTGGGACAAGTAATTGATTCCTTTATTCCAAAGCAACCTATCTTATTGAGTGCTATAAATAGAGGTGTCTACGGACAAATACCGCAAACATCAAGCATACGTGAAGGTCCTTAGGGAAGGTAACGTAAACTCTTTTCACTTCTATGAACGCTTGTTGTGGTATAGTCATCCTCTATAGGTTGCAGCTCCTCTGGGAACTCCCTACGACTATAAAAGACTTCTCTTGAGAGTTGGGAAGCACAGGTAGGAGATTGAGACCATATTTGGTTGAAATCGGATTAACCTGTAACCTTGGTAACCTGATCACGTTCTTGTTTATTCCATAGTCCGTTTCTTCTGCTATACGGCTATTCAAGAACTGATACGTTACACACAAGGTTGAAAGGTAGCAACGCACGGCTGCACTCGGTGTTGTAAGACCTAGTTAGCTCAAGTTATACAAGTTTCTTAAGTGATTCTTCGTGTATAACTAAGGTAGAGATAAATTGGGCATAACTTACTCGGTTTGCTTGTCAGCCCCGATTTGTGAAGTAGATTTCCGTATGACCTGGATTTAACAATCCGAAGGAAGTCAACTTGTGTGTGGTAAACTGACAGAGGACAGTTAGACCATACGTCAACAATTAGGTTGCAAAGCCAGTATTGCTGACACAAGCCTTTGACATCGGTCAAAGCAACTCCTAGGCCTGTAAAGGACGTCAGCTGGGGGAATCAAGTGTGTGATGATCTGTGGGGGATCTAGAGACGTAAGGAGTGCGACAGTAGCCAATTCGCTTGGAGGGCTTGAGTTGGTCTCTGCTACATCCCAGACCGAAGTCTTATAGTAGGCTAGTGTTTGTAGTCACTTTGTACTGGGCGGTGTTCAAGCTGGACGAGGTCCCGAGGTTTTTCTGCAAGGCAGTTTCCTCGTTAAAAAAATCTCTGGTGTCTTGTGTTCTTTTACTTTCCGCATTATATCTCTGATTATATACTTAAAGCACCAAGTAGTACGTTATCCAATAAATGTAGAGTTTAACTCCAAAGTCCGAACTTTTTCGAGTTGATCCCCAAGATCACAACTCCAGTTATTAGAGTTTGGATATTGATTTTTGAGATCGTCCAAACTTAAACCATAAGACTCACGAGCCAAAACGAAAAGTTGGTAGTATTTCGGTACCCCTCCTTTTTCAGTTGGTATCAGAGCAGGTGAACACATTAAAGACGTAACTGTCTGTGTTTATCTAGGCTTGTGAGTGATGGATCAAAGCGTAAGAGCTTGTAATGTACCACCACACTTGAATGTAACATCCGTATCTGAAAGAGAAATCTTGACAAATACGTCTGATGTGTGGACCGATTTTATTAATTCTCTATGTATTGAAAAACAGAGATTAATTAGAAAAGTCGAAGGACTTTATATCGGGTTAAACATTCAAACTCAAAGTGAGAAAATTCATGATTTATCTGAAAAAGAGAAAATGCTCAGTAATAAACTAGATACAGTTGTCCGTGAGAAACAGACTATTAACCCCAGTCTATCCGGATTAAGTCTAATGACTAAAGGGATTCAAGACCCTTATACTGAATCTAATCTGAAGCATGTCTCAAGGGAAAGATATGGAATCGGGTTCAAACTCCCTTATTCAGAAAACATGAATATTGAACACCCATACACCTTTTTTGGCTTGAAAGGTCACTTCCAATATTTATGCAGCTCATTCAGGATAAAACTCCAGGAACTGAAAGCTTTGCATAAAAATGCTCAGAAACTCTTTGTTGAGTTGAGAAAGCATGTGAGAAATCAAGAAACATCTCCTACTCGTGAATGTGCCTTAGGAGCTGTAGCTCTAAAGTCTACATCCCCTTTTCAATGGTTCCTTGATAGTAGATGTAGTAGGCATATGACAGGAGATTTATCTTGGTTTGTGAACGTTTATGATTACGAAGGAGGTCCCGTAACCTTTGGAGATGGAAGTTGTTGATTTATCAGCAAGCGCGGAACTATCAAACTTCCAGGTATTCCCGAGATCCATGATGTTGTCTATGTTGAAGGCATGACAACAGATCTTCTCTCTATTAGTCAAATATGCGACAAAGGCCACAAGGTTGTTTTCGAGGCAAAGAAATGCGCCATTGAAGATAAATCTGGCAATACCATTTTTCGTGGTATTCGTGGGTCGAACAATTGTTATCTACTTGATATCAAGTCCGATCTTTGTTGCAACCTGACTAAGGATGAATCTACCCATCTTTGGCATGAACGATTTGGTCATATCAATTATCGTTTATTGGGGAAGCTAATTAACAAGGAACTTGTTAGAGGTGTCCCCAAGATACAAGCCAATGTAGAGGGTATATGTGGTGCCTGTCAAAAGGGTAAACAACTAAGAGTTCCACATAAAGTGTCTACCAGTATAGCAACCAAAGCTCCACTTGAATTAATTCATATGGATCTTTTTGGTCATATCCAACAAGTCTCTGTTGGTGGGAATAAATATGCTCTGGTAATGGTCGATGACTACACTAGATTCACCTGGGTAGCATTTCTCAAGCACAGGAATGATACCCTAGAAGAGTTTAAGATAATTGTGAATAAAATCCAGAATGAGCAAGGTCGCACTATTAAGAAAATCAGGAGCGACCGTGGCACAGAATTCAAAGATACTAAGGTATTCGAGTTCTGTGACTCACTAGGTATAATTCAACAATATTCAGCACCTATCACACCTCATGTTAATGGCGTGGCTGAAAGAAAGAATAGAAATATTCAAGAAATGGCTCGGGTTATGCTTCATAACAGAGATTTACCCTTAAAATTTTGGGGTGAAGCAGTGTTCACAGCATGCTATCTTATTAATCGTGTATATCTAAGGTCCTTCACCTTGAATACACCTTATGAGCTATGGTACGGTAAGAAACCCAATTTGGGTTATCTCCGTGTCTTTGGAAGCAGATGTTATATCCTTAAAGACAGAGAACAAAGAGGAAAATTTGACTCAAAAAGCGATGAGGGAATTTTCCTGGGATATGCATCTGACAGTCGAGGGTTTCGAGTTTTTAACACAAGACTCAAGTTATGATGGAATCAGCCAACGTTATCATTGATGACATAACTGGATTTCGTCAGAATAACAGAGCCCCAGCAGAACTACCGCCGATTGAAACAGTAGAAAAAGGGCCTACGGTTCCCGAACCGGCCGCTACTGAAGTAGTTCCGACTGTGATCGATACAGAGACAGACCACAATAAATACGATGATGTAGAGGTCGAAGTTGAGCCAACTGCTCCTGAAACACCTCTATGGGTTTGTCGTAGTCATGTACCTGATGACATCAATGGAGAAACATTCACTACAAAAGTGATGACTAGGAAGCAAGCACAAAATATCTGTCATCATGCTTGCTACCTGTCTAATGTTGAACCAAGGAATGTCGACGAAGCACTACAGGACTCTGCGTGGATTAATGTTATGCAAGAAGAACTTAGTGAGTTCGAACGACAAATGTTTGGACACTTGTTGATCAGCCACCAAACATTAATGTTGTAGGTACAAAATGGATCTTCAAGAACAAGTCTGACGAGTTTGGCACTGTTGTAAGAAACAAAGCTAGACTTGTAGCTCAAGGATTCTCCCAAATTGAAGGGATTGAATTTGATGAGACTTTTGCTCCTGTAGCAAGACTTGAATCCATAAGAATTTTTGAAAAAGGAGGGGTACCGAAATACTATCAACTTTTCGTTTTGGCTCGTGAGTCTTATGGTTAAAGTCTGGACGATCTCAAAAATCAATATCCAAACCTCTAACTGGATTTGTTAAGACCTCGACAAAGAATACTTTGGAGTCAACTCGACAGTTAGGCAATAACGTACTACTTGGTGCTTTAATTATAAATCAGAGTTATAATGCGGAAAGTAAAAGCACACAAGACACCAAACGTTTTTTTAACGAGGAAATTGCCTTGCAGAAAAACCTCGGGACCTCGTCCAGTTTGAACACCGCCCAGTACAAACTGACTACAAACACTAGCGTACTATAAGACTTCGGTCTGGGATGTAGCAGAGACCAACTCAAGTCCTCCAAGCGAATTGGCTACTGTCGCCTTCCTTACGTCTCTGGATCCCCCACAGATCGTCACGCACTTGATTCCCCTAGCTGACGTCCGTTACAGGCCTAGGAGTTGCTTTGACCGATGTCAAAGGCTTGTGTCAGCAATACTGGCTTTTAAACCAAACTGTTGACGTATGGTGTAACTGTCCTCTATCAGTTTACCATACACAAGATGACTTCCTTCGGATTGTTAAATCCAGGTCATACGGAAATCTACTTCATGAATCGGGGCTGACAAGCAAACCAAGTAAGCAATGCCCAATCCGAATCTACCTCAGTTATACACGAAGAAACACTTAAGGAACTTATATAACCGGAGCTAACTAGGTCTTACAACACCGAGTGCAGCCGTGCGTTGCTACCTTTCCAACCTTGTTGAGTAACGTATCAGTTCTTGAATAGCCGTATATCAGAAGAGACGGACTTTAGAATAGACAAGAACGTGATCAGGTTACCAAGGTTACAGGTTAATCCGATTTCAACCAAAGATGGTTTCAATCTCCTACCTGTGCTTCCCAACTCTCTAAGGAAGTCTTTATAGTCGTAGGGAGTTCCCAAAGGAGCTGCAACCTATAGAGGATGACTATACCACAACAAGCATTCACCGAAGTGAAAAGAGTTTACGCTATCTTCCCTAAGGACCTTCACGTATGCTTGATGCTTGCGGTATCTGTCTGTAGACACCTCTATATAGCACTCAATAAGATAGGTTGCTTTGGAATAAAGCAATCAATTACTTGTCCCACAAGTTAGGGAAACCCTAAACTTGACAACCAAGTAATTAGAGATTAATCTCAATTGGAATTCTTTTTAGAATTATCTGCCAAGTGTTTTGTTAGCTCTAAAACACTTCAAGATAGAAATCAACAGACCAGAGATAATCTTATCTTATTGACTCATTGAGGATCGTTAGATGGAACACAAAAGGTCTTTATGTTTTACACAAGTCCATCTAAGAGATAAAAGAGTTTTGGAATTTAACTCAGGGTGAAATTCTAGGAGAATATTCACTAAATCCGACACCAGTAAGATAGCTACCGTCAGGTTCACGTACGGGTACGTGAACAAAATAGCCATCTCGAACTCAGAGAATTTCCGAGTGTCTGGTACGCAAACCGGTTCGTGAACCGTGCGCCTATCAGATTTCGTCAAATCTGGATTCCGCTGGAAGTACTAAGCTGAGCCAGAACTTAGACGTGAGAACGTCCTCAGCTGTGATCCATGGACTCTTTGCTCAAGAGCACTCCTTAAGATTCATCCATATCCAAATAACAGTTTGCAAGCAAACCATTGTAATGGACATATGGCACCGAATCTGTCTCATACATTCTTGACTCACAGTATTTGTGGGATCAAACACTGGTCGTGACACAAGGCCACGTTACGCAAGAATACAATCTCAATCGTTATTATCACTACTAAAGTAGTCGACTACATTTCGAAAGAATAGATGAAGTAGAAATAGAAGAATATCCATAAAGTCATAACTCCTACTAACCTTTTATCGATGAAGAATAATTGATGTCTTCTTTGTCTTCACAGTCTTCGTCTTCAAGGTCTCTACTACTTTGTCTATATCCCATTTCCGAATTCTAAACTCTAGTAGGCTAAATCAAGAATTGACTTTTGACACCTAAA
>JAJJMA010336080.1:0-20710 GCA_023529015.1 Papaver nudicaule
GATAGAGTAGGAATATCTAGGTCAAAATTTGGTGGTGGTGGTGGTGGTGGAAGTTTTTATTCCAGAGCGAGTATGGATTCTAATGATCGGCAGAGTTCTGAATCTTCACGTACTGTTCGTCTTGGTAGAGTTCAACCTCAAGCTCCTGGAAATCGTACTATTTTCTGTAATGATCGTGATGCTAATCTTCCTGTCAAATTTAAGGTATGCCGGCCTCAGATCCCTAATGAGAATGTGCTTGAAAACATTTCAGCTAGGGTTTTTTGATTGAATGTAGTTGTCAATTTTTTTTTTTTTTTTTTTTTTTTTTTTTTTTTTGTACATTATGAGTGTCAGTCAGTTCAACTATACTGCAGTGATGAACCAGTTTAGATTAGTGTTTTCGGTGCATTAGAGGCTGTATCGTGGGTTGCTAGAGAATGAATGGTGTATTGGGAAAGCTATAGTCATATTCTTAAAACTCCACTTTGCTGCTACTATTGGTGTTAGAGTGGAGTCTTTGTTCTAGTGGTGGTTTTAGCAGTCGAGTTTGGTTTTAGAGGGTTTTATTTATTGACTACTGCTGTATTGTAATGTGCAGGGAAACTCCATTTCAACCACGAAGTACAACATCTTGACCTTTTTGCCGAAAGGGTTGTTTGAGCAGGTAACTGTGTGTTACTGGTATGGGTAATAAGAGAGTTGAGATGATTGATATTGTCACTTTTGATCTCTCGCTTGACACATTTTTCATCATGCTTACAGTTCAGGCGGGTAGCTAATTTATACTTTCTTATGATTTCAATCTTATCTACAACACCAATCAGGTACGAGCAGTAGTTAATAGATGTCAGTTTAGATTTTGGAATCACCATTTATGATTCTGATAATTTGCTATTTTTCGTGTAGTCCTGTGCATCCTATAACCAATGTGGTCCCACTTAGTCTTGTACTTTTTGTCTCCCTCGTCAAGGAAGCTTGGGAGGACTGGGTAAGTGTCATCAGGAATTTGACAGATATCTTTTTTCTCAACTGAAAGCACATTGTGGTTTTTGTTCGTTTGGATCTTCTGTATATTTTGTCACGTTGTTCTGAGAATTAATCATAATTATTTTGTCTTTCTTTTCTGAATTGCAGAAACGCTTACTCAATGATAGGGTCATAAACAATACGCCTGTAGATGTTTTGATGGACCAAAGGTGGGAAAGTATTCCGTGGAGGAAGCTGCAGGTTGGGGATATTGTCAAAGTAAGTTACCTTTTTTTGTAATTCAATGTTTTTGGGTATAGACCCTGAGTTTGCAATTGACTTAAAGCTGCATTAGAGGTTGTTTCACTATAATCCACCTCTGAAAGGACCTTATCAGGTACACATTTGGGTGGTCCTGTCAATAGATGATCCTCCCAGTCCCTTTGGATAGATTCATGATAGTGTTTTTGGTAGCAGTTGACTCTATTTGATGTTAGATTTTGTTAATTGTCAAGCTTGTTGATTGATGTTAGATTTTGTTAATTGTCAAGTTTGTTGATTGTTAGCATATAGGGTCCTAATAGTTCTTACTCCGAAGTTTGTTATACTACTGATTGCAGGTTAAGCAGGATGGATATTTCCCCGCAGATTTGCTTTTTCTTGCTAGTTCAAACGCAGATGGTGTTTGCTACATTGAGGTTTCATTTCTTTAAGCCAGATTTGTTTAGATCTTTATTATCTGTCCAGACTACATGTTTTCTACAATAAGAATCAGGGTGCTGGTTATCTTTTACTGATGTTATTTCTGTTTGTTTGGTCACAGACGGCAAATCTTGATGGTGAGACAAATTTAAAGATTAGAAAAGCATTGGAAAGAACTTGGGATTACTTGACCCCTGATAAAGCCTGTGAATTTAAAGGTATGTTATCTCATGATTATTCTTTTGTAAGATGTTCTGTAAGAAACTCATTTCTCTTGACCTGCATAGGTTTAGTACATGTTGGATCTGTTTCCCCGATGATTTTTGGTATTGTTCTTATAAATACTCTTTTGATTGCAGGAGAAGTACAATGTGAACAGCCTAATAACTCTTTGTACACTTTCACTGGAAATCTATTATTTCAAAAGCAGACACTGCCTATTTCTCCTAATCAAATCCTATTGCGAGTATGTTTTGTGATCTCTCTCCCCATAATTATGTTTGTCTGACTTTCGTCATAATATGAGCTTTTAGCCTTTTTTTTTACTTATGTTTCATTCTTAGTCTGTGTCCTAATTACTAGCTTGCAGCATGTGGGTTCTGCATGGGTGCATATAAGTCAAAATTGATTGACTAATTTGCCTAAAACATCAAAGTGTTTGATCAAACAGAATGTTCTCATGTATTTCAGTTTTTGTTTACTTTTTTTTTTGCGTTTAAATGTGTTATTTATGTAACGAGTTTCTTACCACAGCCAAATAAATGATAATTTCAGATTTAAATATTTTGGTAGGAGTCCCATACGCTGTTGTCTATGGCATTCAACCGGAGAGGATTCACCTCTTTCCCATCTTTAGTGTACAAGTGTATTGATTAGTATAATAAAAATCTGAAAACCTTTGTGCTCAACTTGTTTGTGTCACTATATGTTTTCCTGCGTCATTAGACAACTATGTGATGTTCCTTACGTTATGCCTTTGAGCTCAACATTATTGTGTTCAAACATTTGACTCAGTGTTTCTTCACCTCATCGTTAAACATCTATGCACTGTTCATTTTAAACCTTTCAGCTCAACTTGTTTGTTTTTGTTTAAATGCTTAATTCTTAGGCAGTGTGTCTTTACTGTTTCCTTAGACAATTATGCTATGTTCCCTACATTTTGTTATTAAAATACCGGTGCATATGTTCCCTTATATTTTTACATATTTATTTATCATCACTCCCTCTGAATTATTCTTTCAGGGATGCAGTCTTAGGAACACAGAATACATGGTTGGGGTCGTTATATTTACGGGGCACGAAACAAAGGTGCAGTGTTGTTCCATGTGCCTTAACGTGCTAATTGGTTTTTCATCCTTCCTACTCTTTTTATTACATGTTTATGTGTGGAAGTGTGTTGTAGTCAACTATTTGCGTAGGATAGTTAAAACTTTTCTAGTTACACACAGTAACAATAATTAAAGAAGCTAATGCCCTCTGTTTGTTTTAGATTTGCATTTTGACATCTGTCTGTAAATGCTCCTGAAGCTGTAGTGAGACATTTCCTTCAGTGTGATTGAATAATAGTCATCGCTACCACAATTATTTTGAATTTCCTTATGGTACATCTAACTCCTATTTTTGGCAATGTTTCCAAACTGTATTTACTTTACATGTTGCTTAAATTGTAGGTTATGATGAATACAATGAATGTCCCTTCGAAAAGAAGCACTCTGGAGAGGAAACTTGATAAGCTTATCCTTGCTCTTTTTGCCTTTCTCTTTTTTATGTGTGTTATCGGAGGCATTGGCAGGTAGGATTACTGAATGATTTCGTTCACATTAATAGTTGTAGTTATTTCGTAATACAAAAACTTCATTGTATAACAATCATTCTTGAAGGCTGATGTGAGAGTAATGATATCTTTGGTTTGATTGAAATACAGTGGTGTGTTCATTAACCAGAAGTACTACTACTTGGGTCTTGGTGAGAAAGTAGAACAACAGTTCAACCCCAATAACAGATTTGTGGTATGCTTTGCAATCTAATATCTAAGTTGGATCTTGTTCTGTATGTGTTAGACCAGCTATATACTCACACTTTTTTCCCTCTTTTACAGGTTGCTCTCCTAGCTATGTTTACCTTAATAACACTGTATTCAACAATTATCCCTATTTCTCTTTATGTTTCCATCGAGGTAAGAGGAGTAAATTATCCAGTTGATGCTCCATTGAAGAAATACTTCGTCACTCATTGTATTGTACATGGCCTTCGTTTAATCATATACTATTTGTTGTAAATGTCAGATGATCAAATTCATCCAATCTACTCAATTTATCAACAAGGATTTGAACATGTATCATAAGGAAACAAACACTCCTGCTCTTGCAAGGACATCAAATCTGAATGAGGAGCTTGGACAGGTATTTTTCCAATAGAAGGCCATTTTAAGTCCTACAAATGTTGAATATGATATTTTTTGGTTTGTCGCGGGAGTTCAGTCCCAATCCAGTAGTCGAGTAAGTTTCCAATCCCCGGGACAAGCAGAACTCTTTCTTTTTCAGTAGTGGCCCTTACTGATTTGATTGTTAGTTAGAAGTGTTTCTGGTCATACTAGTGGAAATAGTACGTGTATGTAGCATCTGTGACATAATTTCTTGAGGCAACTGCATGCTAAATAATATCAATCAAAAGTGTGAGTTAATAACTAAAGAAGCTGTGGACTCCTTTATACCCATGCTCGGCTTTATATACTGTACATTTGCTCTCCATGCTACTCTCCGTTGCATTATAATTTTACATTTGTAACTCTTTTTAATGGTCTTGTATTAGGTGGAGTACATTTTTACAGATAAAACAGGAACATTAACAAGGAATCTGATGGAGTTCTTTAAGTGCTCAATTGGTGGAGAGGTATATGGAACTGGTATCACTGAAATAGAAAAAGGAGGAGCTCAGCGTAATGGAGTAAACATAGAGGAGGTTGATTTTAGAATTTACCTCATTAAATTAGTTTGTAATTTTTTGTTCTCTTTTTCCCATCTCTCAAGTTAAGTTGGTTTCCTGTAGGCGCCAAAATCATCTACTGCTGTGCACGAAAAGGGTTTCAACTTTGATGATGCTAGGCTAATGCGAGGTTCCTGGAGGAATGAGCCTAATGCCGATGCTTGCAAGGTAGATCAGTCAATGCAGTCTGCTTAAATTGTAATTTGTCTAGTTGCTGACATTTACCATGCTTAAGTGGGAAACAAACAGCTGTGCTTCACCAATTGATAGATAGTTATTAAGATGATCGATGATGCAGCAGTGCCCACATATATTATTTAGTGAAAGTTTTGGAGCATTGTGATTCACGAATAATTATAACTGACTAAGGCTGTAACTGATATTCGTCCATAAGGGTTATTCTCAATTGTGAAGATAAGTTCTCATATATAGCTGATAAATGCTAATTAGAAGTTTTTCGTTCGAGTAGGAGTTTTTTCGATGCCTTGCTATCTGTCATACCGTGCTTCCTGAAGGTGACGAATCGCCTGAGAAGATTGCGTATCAAGCTGCGTCTCCAGATGAGTCTGCTTTAGTTGTTGCAGCGAAGAACTTTGGATTCTTTTTTACAGGTTTGTATTTACTGTCTTTCTTTTCTTATTTAGCCACTGTAGATGGCTGAATGAATTCTTAATTGGAAAAACCTTTTTTCAGGCGTACACCGACAACAATAAAGGTTCGCGAGTCACATGTGGAGAAAATGGGTAAAATCCAGGATGCATCATATGAAATTCTGAATGTTTTGGAGTTCAATAGGTGGGAACTTATTTTTTCTTATCCTTGGTGTTTATTTCTTTTCTTTTACTAGTGTTGATGTCCTATCTTTTCATGTAAATAGTACAAGGAAGCGCCAATCTGTGATATGTCGTTACCAAGATGGCAGGCTTGTATTGTACTGCAAGGTAATTTCAGAAGGTTCTTTTCTCTGTACTTGGAAAATGCTTTGGTTATAAGAAATTGCATTATGCTGAGAAATCTTATGCCTGTCAGGGTGCTGATACTGTGATTTACGAAAGATTGACGGGTGGAAATAACAACTTAAAGAACAAAACCAGGGAACATTTGGAAAATTTTGGATCTGCTGGTTTACGTACCCTTTGTCTGGCCTATAGAGATCTAAGTCTGGAGGCATATGAGAGCTGGAATGAGAAATTCATTCAAGCAAAGTCTTCTTTGCGGGACCGTGAGAAAAAGTTGGATGAGGTACCCCTGTAGTTCTGCAGATTCTCTTCTTAGTGGATTCCTCTGTGTTTTGTGTATAATTTGTGAAAATTTCTACAGGTTGCTGAACTTATAGAAAAAGATCTCATTTTAATTGGCGCCACTGCAATAGAAGACAAGCTACAAGAAGGAGTTCCTTCGTGTATAGAAACTCTTCAACGATCTGGAATGAAGATTTGGATGCTCACTGGGGATAAGCTGGAAACAGCAATTAATATAGCTTATGGTGATTCGAGTTACTTATCGTTTTTGTACTTTTATCTCTCGGTATCTTAGCTACTTGTCTAACGTTTTCGCTGTTTACCTTATTATGCAGCTTGTAACTTGATCAATAATAAGATGAAACAGTTCATCATCAGTTCAGAAACAGACGCAATCAGGAGTGTTGAAGATAAAGTAAGTCACACATTCAAATTCTACTACTATCCGTAGGTAAATTTATGACGTAAATCATTTCATCCAGATTGCTTAGTTGTTAACAGTCTCAAAATATAACGATTAGGGTGATATAGTGGAAACTGAGCGCTTTATCAGAGATATGGTCAAACAAGAATTGAGGAGATGCCTTGAGGAGGCGCAACATTATCTGAATGCTGTATCTGGGACCAAATTGACACTTGTAATTGATGGGAAGTGTTTGATGTATGCATTGGACCCAGCTTTGCGAGTAACACTGCTTAACCTGAGCTTGAATTGCAGTTCGGTAGTCTGCTGTCGAGTTTCTCCACTACAAAAAGCTCAGGTAATCTCTTGGTGGGTTAGGATCCAATGATGATTGAAAACCTTTCAATTTACTTTTTTATGTTTTTTTTTTTTTTTTGGATGTAGTTGGGATAGACTTAAACTATCATTACACGCAATGAATTTCTTTCACTACTTTTTCTGCGGAAGTGTGCATGGCATATTCTGATGAAGTTATTACTGTGTCATGTTTCTTAGGTAACCAGTCTTGTCAAAAAAGGTGCGAAGAAGATAACACTAAGTATTGGGGATGGTGCCAATGATGTGAGCATGATTCAAGCTGCTCATGTCGGCGTTGGTATAAGTGGATTAGAAGGAAGGCAAGCAGTCATGGCTAGTGATTTTGCAATTGCTCAGTTCAGATTTCTTACTGATCTACTCTTAGTACATGGAAGATGGTCATACCTCAGAATATCCAAGGTGCTCTTTTATTCTGTAAATGACTAAGACTTCACATCTGTTGGGAATCCCTTACCTTACTAATCATTTTCATACTTTTGCAGGTTGTCACGTACTTCTTCTACAAGAATCTCACTTTTACTTTGACTCAGTTTTGGTTCACTTTCCAAACCGGGTTCTCTGGTCAGAGGTTTTATGATGATTGGTTCCAGTCATTATATAATGTTATTTTCACAGCTTTGCCCGTAATCATGCTCGGACTGTTCGACAAGGTATTGTCATGAATGCACCTGGTTTTTGCTTCTCGTTAATGAACGTTGCATGCAATTAATACAAAGTTTTCTTTTCAGGATGTTGGTGCATCTCTATCCAAAAAATACCCAGAGCTATACAAGGAGGGAATTAGAAATAATTTCTTTAAGTGGGAAGTTGTTGGCGTCTGGGCTTTCTTCGCTTTCTTCCAGTCACTGATCTTCTATTACTTTGTGACTGTTTCCAGTCAGAGTACTCACAGTTCATCGGGGAAGGTTTTTGGACTGTGGGATGTTAGTACGATGGCCTTTACTTGTGTTGTAGTGACTGTCAATCTTCGTCTCTATTTGGCTTGTAGTTCAATCACAAGGTGGCATCACATTAGTATTTGGGGAAGCATTTTAGGTTGGTTTGCATTTATCTTTATATATTCTGGGATCATGACGCCGTTTGATAGACAAGTAAGTCCCCACTCACAAATTTCTATTTTCTTTTTTCCTCCTTTGTTGTGTGTTAAATTTCTATCCATCTTTTTCCTCTCTTCACAAATTTCCATTTATTTTTGTTCTTGAACATAGCTTGTCACTTTGAATTGCAGGAGAACGTATACTATGTCATCTTCGTCTTAATGAGTACCATTTACTTTTATCTCACACTTCTTCTGGTCCCCACTTTTGCTCTTCTCGGCGACTTCATTTACCAAGGGTAAGAAGTAAAGAACATTTGTAATGATATTATGTTGGTCCATCCCTCTCTCTCCCTCTCGCTCTGTGTGTATATACATACATATACAACTTATTTTGTCAGGGTAGAGTCGTGAGGGAGGTCCTAACCAGTATTTTCTGTTGTTATTTGTTAGTGCTTAATCTTTTTAGATGTCCTAGGAATAAAGGAAAAAGCAACTGATTACATATCACCGATAATTGTTTCGCCTCTTACAAAACAGTCCTTGTAGGCCAACATATCATACTATTAATCGTTCTCGTTATAGTATCATCATCTATTTGTTCCATCAGAGATTGTTATGCGTACTTGCGTAGAAACTCTAGACTAATATGAAAAGTGTCATAGGATTATGATTATCGTATACTTCTTTTACACATGGCTTTCCAGATTTTCCATGAAATATGTGTCATCTTCCTAAAGAGGTCCACCAAAAACGTTCATGAAAATATAGGTTGAACTACTTGTTCCTCGGTCACTGATATCTTAATTTCTATTATTTTCTTCTTCTCATGCAGATTTCAAAGATGGTTTTTCCCATACAACTACCAGATTATACAGGAAATCCACAGACATGAGCCTGATGACAACAGCAAAGCAAGGTTGATGGAGATTGGTAACCATCTGACACCAGACCAAGAGAGAAGCTATGCAATCTCTCAGTTGCCACGAGAGAATTCGAAGCATACTGGTTTTGCTTTTGATTCACCAGGTTATGAGTCATTTTTTGCTTCACAACAGGGTGTCTATGCCCCACAGAAAGCATGGGATGTGGCACGAAGAGCTAGTATGAGATCGCAACCGAAACCGCCCAGAAAGAATTAGTTTCATCGTCTTAAGAAAACAAAGAATGTACATTTTTGACATGTAGTAAAATTGGGGGAAAGTATGTATATTTATATGTGAAGAAAAAAATAGAAATTTATAGTACCCCTGCCGTTTTGTACGCATAGCTCATTGTAGGTGATTAGGGTTGGTCAGCTGGGGAGGTTCTTTAGATCTATTTTCAATATTGTGTTAATTGCTTACTGTAATGAATCTTGAATACATGATTATTCCTTAAATTTTCCTTTTTGTAGCTTTAAGCCTTGCCTTGTGGCGTTTGTCTGTTTTGAGTCTTTTGTTTTTACAATGAATCTTGTGAATATAGATTTCTAACTTTGACGAGGTCACCCTCGTGAGAGCTTTTGTACCCTGCTCAAATCTTCTAACACTACTAGAAAATTGAATTTTACCACTGAGCTCGCATTTGGAAAAAGACATTGGCCTAAAGCTAATACCCACAGAATGAACACTCTTTCAAGCTCAGCGTAATGCTCCAGATTTTTCGGATTACCTTGTTCAATATATTCAACATACTGGCTGATTTAAGGGCCGGGTGAATTACTAGGGAGACCGGAATAATGAGACAAAATAGGGGTATTCAAATTTTTTTTCCAAAACCCCTTATCCAACATATTTTCTTAATTGCCAAACTATCCCTACTTAATTATAACTAATCAATCAGATTAGTTTAACTAAACTAAGATTAGTTGTTAACTATTCCAACACCGCCACCACCACCACCACTACCGGCACCAGCGCCACCACCACCACTACCACCAACATCAGTGCTGCCATCACCACCACCAAATTTCGTCTGGATTGTACCTACCAAACTCAACCGAAAACGTCTGGATGTTTTGCACAAAACCAGACGAAAATAAGCTTGGGGTGAGAAAAAAGGATTCCAGAAGAATTTTCGTCTGGATTGTACCTACCAAACTCAACCGAAAACCACTTCCCAAATTTGATTTTCGGCTGGGTTTTTCACAATTAACCCTATTTTCGGCTGGGTTGGTTGTGACAGAATTGCTAACTTAGTTTTCGTCTGGAATATATGCATGCAATACTTAAGAAATCCAGACGAAAATTCTGGAAACTTAAAATTTCGGTTGGATTTCTAGGGTATATTCCAGACGAAAATCTCACTGAACCATTTTTTTTACCATTCAATCAATCATTCCACGCATAAAAACTGAATCATACAGAAAATTAAACAATGAGTTTGTTAATTAGTTGTACCTGTGGCGCATATCCGGATCTATTTCATCAAGAATCTCGTTTTCATCACTTTCTCCATTGTTTTCCTTTTGTTCTTCATGTTCTTCACTTTCTTCACTTTCTTCAATCTATTTCACCAAGGGAGAAAGAGGGATGATGAAGAAGAAAGAGGCGTTGAAAATAAAATGAAATTGATTTTCAGTTTTTTGTTTAGGTTTTAGGGTTATCTTAATGATTTAGGGTCATTTTGGTCTCATCCTTAATTTACCTTGCTATTTTAAGGGCGAGGGTTTTTCAATAAGGGCGAACACTAAAGGCCAAAATAGGGATGTTCAGTTGGTAATCACAGAACCCCATATCCACCATAATTAGGATTAGAGATTGTAATTATGATTAGCAAATCAGATTACTGATTATCAAAAATATTAGATTATTAATTAGCAAATCATCCTAAGATTAGATAGTTAGCCATTATCACCACCACCACCTCCATTATCACCACCATCGTATCCAATTCCACCACCACCAGCGCCCCTAATTCCACCACCACCACCACCATTTGTATTTGTGTTTTCAAAAATGTTCAAACATGATTCTCAAAGCTCAAAACAATTATGGGAAGACTTATTTGAATGTTAAATTCGTCGAAAATCAACTCAATCCAATTGCTTCAGACCCATAATCGTCAAAGAAAGTACCCATAACTATGACGATTCAGAGAATCGTCAAGGTAATATGATAGTCCTTGACGACTCTGCGTGTAGAGTTGAACAATCGTCTAGGTTTTTACAGTACCATGACGATTTAAGAAGTGGATCCAATATGCCCGAAAATACTGCTTGCTAAATCGTCACACTATGTAATAGAACCTTGACGATCTATCTTTTAGAAAAATCACCCCTCTGCCCAAAAAACAAGTTAAATCGTAATGGTTGTTGCATAACTTACATGACGACTAAATTTTATTATACAAAAATCGTCATCGTATACAACATGACCATGACGAGTGTAGGTGTATTAACAGCTACATGAAAACAAGTTTTCAGAGTCGTCGTGTTTTCAACATAAACCATGACGAATTACTGGTAATTTTTTGAGTTACCAAAAATTTTAGACATGTAAACTAACACAAATCAATCAAACAAAGTACGATTTACCAAATCCTATCAATTGTCAGCAACAAACCATTAAAAAAATAAACAAACCATTGTCAACCTAGGAAACGAAAAATGTAGCAAACACACCAAATCGACATAATATTCTTTCACCTACTAAAACCAAAGTGCGAAATGAAAAAAACTAAACCATATCAGTGTTGCTCCCATCGGCTTCACCTTCACTTCACCACGCCCACAACCACGACTACAACCTCGTTTAGAAGTTTCTCCCGTCTCTTGAGTGTCACTGGTTTCAACATGACTCCTCTTCGGGTTGCGTCGTAATTCCTCGAACATGTACTCCGCCTCAGGCATATGCACGTGCCTAACGTGTTGAACATGCTGGTTCAGTTCAGCTTCGGTCAACCCCTGTCCTTTATCCGATCTCAAACACAACCAGTTGAGGACATATTTCAACCACTCCTTCTATTATCATTAAAAAAAACCAAGATTAAGATATTTGAGTCATTTAAGTATGAATCTTAAACAACTCAATTGCAAAATATATACTTACGCATAACTTGTACAACGAAGAATCATCAGGGACGGTATTACGCCCACGTCCACCACGACCACGAGGGAGTGTGACTTCCCTTCCACGCGTATCACTTTTGCATGTGTGGATGCAAGGTACCATTTCAGGTATGATTTTGTGCTCTCATGTCCAAGCACCACCGGAACCCATAAAAGATCTCCGTCTATCAAATTATCCATTCGTTTGTTCCAATGTTGGTTCAAGGGCTTTGGTTTGTAAACTACGTTAATACGCCCAATATCAGCACCTGATTTTCCACGATCCACTTTGAATTTCCCATCACCTCATTTTTCAATTGGACTATCTTGAATATACCCGACTTGCTTCATTATTCTGCTCGGATCGTACACTGTATGCCCAAGGGGGTGCCACAAAGGACCATTGTACATACAAATTTGTTCTCTTGGTGGTATCTTTTCCTTAATCCTATCCTTCCTGTAGGGGTCAAAAACTACCTCTTGTGCCTGCATGCTGTCCAATCTATGGCGAACAAAAAGGTACCAAATCTTCTTACCCTTCAGCTAATCCCCCGTGAAGATGTACCTCTTGCCTCTTGGTTGATCTGCTTCCCATTGGCCTACCTTTAGCAGATCCTTCTACCTCTCATGCCCTGCCATCAGTTTCGGAAAGTGTTAATATATCCACACCTGTGAAGAACATCAACTACACATAAACAACAATCCATATATATATATTACAGAATAGGTACAAACTTAAACTACCAAAAATCCATATATTACCTGCAGCAGAGACGTGTTGCAATTGAATTGAGCAGTTTTATGATGGGATACCTTTCTCAGCACCGTGTTCACGTGTGACACTATGGTTGTTCCCCACGAGTACTCGTTCACCTTATCCAAGGGATGTAATAGCTGATGTAGTTGGCGTTCACCTTGTTACCGGCAGAAGAAGGGAATACACAAACAACGAAGACATATAAGAGATAAGCCGCAACATCAGCCCTTACTTCATGATCTTCCAGTCTAGCACACTCATCTTTTTTCTTGGTCCCCGAATACTCCTCTCTCAACCTTACCAGATTGAACTCCCTCTTCGGTTTGCCATATTTGTCTCTCATATACCATGAGTCCGTCTCATTCTCACTCCACCCAAACAACTCTTGGTACAATTCAGCAAGTCTCTGAAAAGTGAGTTGCTTTTCGTAGCCTTCATTGGTTGATTTCCCATCAATTTTGACCTTAAAAGTATGATGGGCATCTTCAGGAGTGATCCCCATCTCGCCGAACCCAAAATGCATGGTGCCGGTCTCCGCATAATACCTCTCACAGAATGCTGATACTGTCTCGCTGTCATAGTTGATAATAGAGTTTTCCACGATTGGCCTCAGACCGGAGTTGTCAACAATCTCTATGAACCTTTCACATTCATCTTCAATCTTCCAGTTCGACATATTGTGGTACGACGTTGGTGCCTCAATAGTCTAGTGGCATTCGAATGATCCTATGAGATAGAAATTTATTAATAACAAGAAGCAAATGACGAGTATATTACCATGGTAGAGTAGACTGTATGAGCCCAAGTGGTTTTGTATCCGAAAAGAACATCTCCACCATCCGCCGGTACCCTGTAAGGTGCGTATTCTTTTGGTAGCATCAGAACTGGATCGGGAATGTGTGATTCCTTTGCTTTACCTTTCTTTTTGCCTTGGGGTTGGTCTTCACCTTGGGGTTCTTCATCACCATCACCTTCCTCATCATCATCATCACCTTCCTCGTCATCATCATCACCTGCCACATCATCATCTTGACCACCAACTAAATTCTGGATTAAGTCATTAGGGTCTACCCCACCAGCTCCGTATTCATCAAACTGCAGTTGGAGCGCGTCCTCAGTAATATCATCTTCACCCCTTGGAATATTAACATCACCATCGAACTCCGTAGGAGTAGGAATTACATCAGGGTTTGGCTCACGGATTGTCACGGGTCGCTCTCTGGTAGTATGACGACTTGGTTTTGAACCCTCAGGTGGCATTTGTCTTTTTCCCCTTTTGATTTTCTCTAACCTTAATACATACACAAAACAAAAATTAACAAGTAAAACTGACACAAAAATCGTCATGGAAACAAAACATTATAAGACGATTTATATCAGAACAAGGAAATCGTCAAGGAATTTGATGAATGTATGACGATTTCTTTCAGCAGTACCCTAAATCGTCAAGTAAAGCATTACGATTTTTTCATAAAACTAGACAAAAGCGAAGTTTTTCTAGGTCTAAACTCGTCATGGTTTTGGACAATACTGAGACGATTTGGCTGAAAACACAGCAAGTCGTCAAGGAATGTATGATTCTATGACGATTCTTGGCATGCAGTAACACGAAATATAATATGCATTGTCTAAATCGTCAACGTTTGGTAAAAATCACGACGAATGTTCTTAATTTTTTTTTATGAAAATAATAAATCGTCAAGAAAGTATGATTCCATGACGATTCTTGGCATGCAAAACTACGAAACTTAATGTGCAGTGTCTTAAATCGTCAAGGTTTGGTGAAATAGCTCGACGATTGTTCTTAAATTTTTTTTTCTGAAGGTCAAAATTCGTCATGAAATGTTTCAAACTGACGGTTTCTAACCTATCAAATCAATTCAAATTACATTGAAAACAATTGCAAAGATGATTAGAGTAACTTACTTCTTCTCTTTGGCTTCGTCTATTCTTTCCCCGGGTTCTTCGTCTTCTTCTTCACGATTATCCTTATTTGAGTTTTTGTTTCCTTTTCTCCTCCTTTCATAAACTTTCATTGAATCATCTCCTTCTCCACCGCTAGCCATATTTGTAATGTGGAAAGAACAAAACTCGAATTCGAGAAAATTCGAGAGTTTTTGATTTTGAGAGAGAGTTTTTGGTTTTGAGAAAGTAATGGAGTGAGTTTGGTTTTGGGAGAAGTAACGGGGGAGGAAGAGTAGGGGAGTGGGAGTATAATTTTGTAACTGAAAATCGAGAGGGAAAATTAGTGGGTGGAGAGTTAATGGTTAATTATAATTTGTAACTGATTAGGATAGATTAATTGTAATTAGTCACCCCTTATAAACTAGGATGGGATATGGTAAGTACATCTTGCCCCTAATGAAAAAACCCTCGCCCTTAAAATAGCAAGGTTAATTTAATAGGGTAATTTAGATTTTTCATTGTTTTTTGACACCCCTTATAACACCCTAGGGTAGTAATATTGTTTTCCGGTCTCCCTAGTAATTCACCCGGCCCCTAAATCAGCCAATAATTAAAAACTCCTTCAAAGCAATCACAGACACCCGCAGTCCACGAGAATGTGGTGTTTGGTGCAGGGTAGGTGACAACTTGCGTCTGCAATAAACAATGGAAGTCGCTCTTGCCATTTATTTATTTTGAGTGTTCCACTTGGGTTGCTCGAAAGGAACCAAATCTCCATCTCATTTTACTCCCATCAACAAGTAAAAATCAAGCGGTGTAACTCCTGTATACATCATAATTTTGCATAATTAAAATGTCTAATCCGAAGTATACACATCATAAATTTTATTACTTCTAAATTGCATATCCTAAATTTTGAAACCAGAATTTGAAGAAAAGAATAACCAAGCTTACCGACTTCAAAATATTTGAAGTCCGTTTTTGTAGTACTTCCACTAACGTTCTACTATTACACAAACAACTTGACTCATATCTTTTTTTTGAGACCATGTATAGAAACGCCACTAGAGTATACACCAACACAGTTTGCAACATCATTGGAAAGGAGATCGTAAATCTTTTTTGAACTCTGTCCACCTCCTTCTCAACTGAGTATAATGTGTACGTGCTATATTTGTAGATAAATGTCCATCATATACATCGGAACCAGTGATTTGTCTTCGCGTTTATTCGGGCTCTAGACTCTTCCACTCCGAGAAGGGTTTGATGATGGTACCCTATTTTGAAAAACAATTAGCATAAAAAAAGAGTTGCGAAAAAATGGTCATAAAAGTTGTGAAATTTTTGGAAGGGGAAAGAGTGTTGCTAGCACTACCTTATTCCTTATTTTCTATCACCAACAAGATGGTATCTATAGTCACCGCCTTCTCCCATAGTGTATAAACCCATTTGCCAGTCCACCGAGAATCCCCAATTTGCTTACACCTTTGGGTGTAGAGTGTAGACCCTACCAGCAAAACGGAAGCCTTAGGCCGGGGCGATGGCCCCTCGGTTAAAGAGCAACACCACGTCCCCTAATAAGTGTTAGAAGAAGTATATGAAACGGTCAGAACTTGAAGATAACGAACACACACACCGAAAAACCCTTCTACTCTCCCTCTCGATACTGCAAAGTGGGTAGCAAAAAATGGCAGCAATCTCATCTCTATCTCTAGCATCATCATCAGCAACATCTCTTCATTCGTTTCTCTCTCCTCAAACCAACAAAATCAGCCTCAATTTGATTTCACTGAAGAAGAAGCAGAAGAAGGAGAGTCAAACATCCTCCATCATCATATGCTCTTCTACTAGTAAACCTCCTTCCTTGTTTCTCTCTTCCATTCTCCTCCATCCTCTCTCACTCTCTCACTGACTCATTCATTAACTGGTTGATTTCAGAGGGAAGCAATGACTTATCAAGTAAAGAGAAGAAAATCTTATTGGAAAGATATGGTTATGACCATGACGAATACTTATCCCAGACAACATCAAAGGTCCCATCTTTTTCTTCTTCAAAGATTTAATTTTGTTCAATTTCTTGTCTTTGTTTTCAAAATGTGGCATTGGGTTGTTAAAAAATACAAACTGGGTTTTTAATTTTATAGACAAAGAGAAAAAAAGAAATGGACAGGACAGGGAAAGGAAAGGCTGCTGTGCCTACTAGAACTACTCATAAATTACTTCAGGTACATTCTTTCGTCTTCCTTTGGGCATGAATTTTGGATACATGTTTGCACAAATATGATATTAGTCCAAGGAATTTGGTGCTTTCAAAATTTGTGTGTTTTGAAGGTGCTTGCAGGAAAGGCACGTCGAATGAAGTTGCTGTCGCCTAAGGGAATGGATGTACGGCCGATGATGGAAGTTGTTAAAGGGGCAGCCTTTGATATTTTGCAGGTACAATGGTTTGTTTGAGATATTTAGGCGATAATGGTTCGGGGATAGTATTTCTCTGCTTGTATGGCTTGTGCTAGGTATAAGAGCGCTACTGGTTTTTACTGGAATAGGGGGTTAATGTTGTTAAATCATCTTGTTTTAGGTAGCTGGTGGATGTCCTGCTTCTCTAAGGCCTGGTCGTTGGTTAGACTTATACAGTGGCACAGGATCTGTTGGGATTGAAGCTATCAGTAGGGGATGTTCTGAGGTGCATTTTGTAACTCATCTCAGTATATTTGGATGTTTTATGTTACCCCAAGCAGAATATAGACATGTTTGCTATATCCCAGGTTCACTTTGTTGAGATGGATCCTTGGGTTGTCTCTGAAGTTTTGAGACCAAATTTAGAATGGACTGGATTTCTTGATGCTTCAGTTATACACACAATCCGTGTGGAAAGCTTCTTCGAACGAGCTGAGCAATTTGCAGGTGCGTGAATCATATTTGCTAGACTCAAGTGACGGTTTACCTACTAAATAAATTATAGTGCTTTTCTAAGTTAAGTCACATAACTTGTCCGGCTGTTGCTGTAACATTTAATTATAAAGTAACTCAAGTACTAGTAGGTTATAGTCTACAACTATTATGGTTGGTGCCCCGTCAAACTTCATTCAGATTTTGCTCCTAGATTGTCTAACGTTAGCTTTGAGATAAAGTTATTTTGTACGCACCCAACTTCAGTCACACTTATTGTTGCTGCTGTTTTCATAGTAGCTTGATATTCAATAGGCGAAAGATATGTGGTAATGTTTGTGAATTATTTGCAAAAGACAGTTAAAGTGCTAAATTTTGTATTCTCAAGTCTAACCTACATTTTTGTATATTCTCTCCACTTCCTTTGGTGAGTAATTCAGCAGTTTAAGATTATTTATTTATTATTATTAATTTTTTTTGTGTAGAGACACATGGATCCTTTGATTATATTAGTGTGACACCACCATATGAGTTAGTTGATTACGGTATCTTGATGAGTCAAATTGCAGAGTCTGCTTTAGTTGGAGAAAATACCTTCATTGTAAGTTTTACTGCACTTGTGGTATTCAATATCCATATAATTCTACAAAAGCTAATATCACTTATTCATATTTGTGTGTTCATAGGTTGTAGAGTATCCTATAAGAACTGATATGTTGGATTCTTGTGGTTGTCTTGTAAAGGTACTGTCTCGTCTCATGGCTAGTTCATGGCAATAATAATTATAATTACATAAAGAGAAAGGGATTTTCCTTTTCTATTGATTCCTACGGGTTGGATATGGAATTTTTTTTTATTGAATGAGGTATTCAACTCCAGGGATGAATCGAAAAAGAAGGAAAATCTAAGAAAATCTTGTTCATGTTTATTGCAGGTTGCTGATAGACGGTTTGGTCGGACACATTTGGCAATATATGGACCTAGTTGGGCTCAGAAGAAGAAAAAGTCGAAAACATCAGTCGGTACAGTTGCAGGGACTATCCAACTGCAAGCACAAAACATAAGCTAAGTAAGACTCTTTCTCAAATATAACACGTCCAAAGTGTTGCATGAAATATACACAACCATGAAAGTGTTTAACGCATATAAGAATTGCATGCACTCACATGTGTCTCTAAAACACATATTTACATTGTGAACTCGTGCAAAAGTTATTAGAAGAAAAGGACTCCTGCGAGAATGATTTTGGACAAGCTACTTCTTCACTACTCTAAAATGTTGCTAGACATGAGAATTTTTTCCGCTAGAATAGTTCGCATCAATCGTAGCATTGGAGAAAAACCTAAAGTATAAAAAGAAGCTTGTAAGAGAAAAAGGGCCTTTTAAAATAACCATTGCTCTTGAATGTGATGCTTCATTGTTATTGTGGAGGAGCAGAAGGATGGTCATGTAGCGTACAAATACACATGTTTTGATTCTAAAACATACCGGTTTATGTGGCCATAGATTCAACATCGTAGATACTATATGAATAATCTGCTTAGCTTCCTAGATGACATGACAGATGCCCAACACTAGGGGAAGGTGTCCAACTGTATTCGATGCTTTTCATGTTATAGGTAGAATTGTGGTTATTTATGAAGAAGTCCCTAATTTATTTATCATATAAGTTGTTGCTCAGTTGGCATTCCTAATATATAGATTTGTCAATAATGCCTCTTTTTGCACAAAGAATCCCAAATAATTCTGGAACCTTTTTGATTGTGAATTTTATCGAATGCAATTACATGTACATGTCCTCGTGCTTGCTTTTGCTGTTGTGTGAGATTTTGATCGTAGTGATTTTAATGGACATTCAAATCAATCACTAGACTTCAAAAGCAATGATACATTTCCTCTTTTATGAGCATTAGTTTAGGATTCTCTTGCGTAACCTATTGGTTCTTTTAGTTCCCTAGAAGGAGAGGGGCATATTTATACGCTTTTCTATGCTTCAAAGATGACCATCTTTTAAGCAAGTATATGTTCGCTAGCCGCCAAACTTTATTACATGCTAGACAATACTGGTGCAGACCCCATGATTAGTTATAAAATTCTTGATTCTCCTATATGAAGTGTGGGTTTTACTGTAACATTCAACTTGGTTGTATTGTTCACTATTCTATAACCTCTGTTGCAATCCTTCATAAGATTGCAATCTTCATTTATTCTATAAGATCGTATCATCTTTCCATAAAAGTATGATCAACTAAACTGTACTTGTGGATAGCAAATCATTTTGCATGTTCTTTAGTTTACCACTAATTTGGCTTCAACGACATGATTTTTTTAGGTGAATGGTATTCCTCGCCTAGTTCCTCTCAATTTTAGCTCCACCGCTGGGGTGCAGCGGAGTAATAAGTAAAGTATTTTATTAATTAACTATTAAGGCTGTAAACTTTTCTTCTGCCATGCAATGTTTCAGTTAGGATCTCAGATGTATCTGAACTTAATAATTTTACGTGATTAGGGTTCACAAAACCCAAGAAGCCTCTACTTTTGGTTTTACAGTGAACATTAGTTGAGATAGCGAGGTACTAGGTCTGTTTGGTTTTGGTACGAGTTGTGCATGAAAGTAAGCAACTCAAAGCAAAGGGAGGGACAGTTAGGTCTCTATGGACCCATTCCCGTAAAACTTTAAAGTACATGAGTGTTCAACTTTCTCCACGTCATTTTAGAAATTACGAGCTATTAAACTTTCTTTCTTTCATCTGTTTCTCTTCCAATTCTATTCAAGTTCAAGGTTCAAGAAAAGTGAAACAAGAGTTACTTCCACCTATAAAGAAAACCTACACTACCACTTCTTACACACCAAAATATACTTTGCCTTACTACCCACTCTCTGTTTCTCTTTCTCTCTCTCTCTGACTATTCTCTTCTCTACTTCTAATTTCTTTGGCTTCTTTCTTTTTGTAAACATAGAAACTCGTATGAACATAACTTAGTCATGCATGATCGTATATAGAAAAACAATATGATTGTTCTGAACTCTTATTGTTCATGTTTCTTTTGGAAATACAGGTGATGATGTTTCTCTAGATAGGGAAGAAATATATCTATACATAAAAGAGAAGAAGAGGAGAGATATGGGTGGAGGTGGGGTTTTAAGGAACGTTGTTAGATTTGTTGCCTTTGTTGGTTTTATCGTGTTTTTTGCTGTTGGAGTACTATCAAGTGAAGAAATAAACAAACCAACAAAAAGAAGTTTCAAGTATTCTGCGATGATAAATAGAAGTGAAAGACATAATGATGATGTTGGTGTTGTTCATCCAACTGGTTTAGACCCCAATTCCATGAGCAACAGAAAAGTTCCGAATGGACCTGATCCCATTCATAACAGGTACATATATCTTTATCCACCCTCTTCATCTTTATTGTTTTCATGTCTGGAAACACA
>JAJJMA010336091.1:0-13460 GCA_023529015.1 Papaver nudicaule
CGGCTGAGATTTCCAACTCCAGAAGGGGTAGCTGAATACATTGGTGACTCATCTACGGCAAAAGCATGCAATGAAGTAGACGTCAAAATGCGTGAAACTCGAAAGGCAAGGTTGAATGAGAAAAAGAAGCAGACTAAAGAGTTAGCCAAAGCCAAAGAAATAAATGAAGTAGTCAAGGACCCTAGCAAATATGTTCTTTCTGTGAAGGAGGGCGACTCCACAGCAAATTCTTCAGCGGCACCCTTATAGCAGTTAAAGGAACCTTCGCCTATGGGAGAACCAGAATTACACTTCACTGCGGTAGAAACTACAAGGGATATCCACATAGGCGAGGAGGATACTCCTAAGATAGTAAAAATTGGCACCTTGTTGAATGAAGAAGAATATCGGCAATTAGAAGCTTTACTAAAAGAATATGTGGATGTTTTTACTTGGGGCATGAATGAAATGCCTGGTATTGACCCAGAAATTGCATGCCATAAGTTGGATATAGATCCAAAAATCAGGCCATTCAAGCAGCGTATAAGAAAGCTGGCACCAGCATACAAGGAGGCAGTGGAAGCAGAGATTGACAAGATGAGAGCGTCAGGAATCATTAGACCAGTTCAATATCCCGAGTGGATAGCTAATATGGTGGTGGTCCCCAAGAAGAACAAAGGAGTAAGAATTTGTATCGACTTCAGCGACTTGAATAGGGCGTGTCCAAAAAATAGCTTTTCATTACCAAACATAGATCAGACTGTCGATGCCACTTCTGGGCATGAGTTACTATCTTTTATGGACGGTTACTCTGGGTATAACCAGATACCGCTGGCGGAAGAGGATCATCGCCACACAACATTCTTCTCTACTAAAGGTTTATTTTGCTACACAAGAATGTCGTTTGGTCTCAAGAACGCTGGTGCCACTTATCAAAAGATGGCTCAGGATATGTTTGACAGATGGATAGGAAAAACTATGGAGGTATACGTTGATGATATGTTGGGCAAGAGCAAGGAAAAGAAGAGTCACGTGCAAGATTTGAAAGAAATTTTTGATCACATGCAAGTAACCAAGTTGAAGATCAACCCGGCAAAGTGAAGGAGTCCCAGATTTATTGAAAAGAGATCCAAATCAGTGGGAGGTATACGTGGACGGTTCAGCTAATAAAGAAGGCAAAGGAATTGGCATAGTCTTTATCTCGCCAAAGGGTTCAAGGATAGTCCATTCATTCAGATTAGAGTTTCCAGCTACAAACAATAAAGCAAAGTACGGAGCGGTAATACACGCTATGAGGCTCATCATTGAGATGGATATCAGCAACATACGTTTAACTAGTGATTCTCAGCTAGTCATTCGACAGATCCTAGGAAGATATGAAGCACATGATAGCTCCCTGAAAAAATATTTTCAACTGGCAAGAGAATACGCTAACAAAATTACCGGCATCGAATTCAGACATATATGCAGAAATGACAACAGACATGCTGATGCGCTGACATTTATCTCTTCTATGATGGCGGATCCGGAGGTGCCGTCAATTGCAATTGAAAGGATAAAGACGTTGTCAATAGAAGAAAGAAGGCAGAAGAAAGTTTTGGCGGTAGACATCGAAGAGTCGGCGGAAACAGACCGGCGGACTCCTATCAGATATTACTTAGAGCATCTCACCACTCCTGGATACAAACTGCTAGCGCATAAAGTTATAAGCAGGTCGGGGAATTATGAGTTAAGAGATGGTGTATTATACAGAAGATCATTTGCTGGGCCACTATTACGATGCGTATCAAGGGAGGAAGGAAAGAAGCTGTTGAAAGAAATTCATGAGGGAGATTGCGGAAATCACAGTGGACAGCGGGCATTGGCTCTAAAAGTAAGAATGCAAGGATTACTGGCCGTGGATGAATGGTGATTCTGCAGAATATGCTAAGCGGTGTAGGAATTGTAAGCTCTATGCAAGAATAATAAAAGCACCAGCAGTCTCACTAAATTCAGTATTAAGCCCTTGGCCCTTTGCCAAGTGGGGGATTGACATCATTGGACCGCTAACACCAGGATCAGGGCAGAGGAGATATATCATTGTGGCTACTGATTACTTCACTAAATGGTGTGAAGCCAAGGCAATAAGGCAAAGAACATGAAAGAAGGTGTTTACATTCATATGGGAGAATATATTTTGTCGTTTTGGCGTCCCGGCGGAAATTTGTACTGATAATGGAAAAGAACTAGTCGGCGAGAATATTGAAAATCTGTTAGCTACATACGGCGTTAAGCTAGGGAAGTCAACTCCTATTTATCCCCAAAGCAACGGGCAGGCGGAAGCCACAAACAAAACAATAGGAATGGGGCTGAAAAAGAGAGTTGAAGGGCACAAGAAAGCCTGGTGCGAGCATCTTCATAATGTTCTGTGGTCTTACAAAACAACAGTTAGAGAGGCAACTGGAGCATCCCCTTTCCTACTTACATTTAGTGCAGAAGCGGTACTCCCATCAGAAGTTATACTGCCAACAACAAAACATGAAGCTTGGGAGAAGAATCTCAATACAGACTTAATCTTGGCAAAACTGGATGATTTGGAAGAACAACGACTTAATCCCTTGACTCATATGGAAAATTATCATCGCCGTCTAGCTAGGGAGTATAACAAACGTGTCATCCCAAGAGAATATCAGCCCGACGACTTGGTATTAAGAGAAGTACCGCCGTATCAGCAGAAGAAAGGATTTAAGAAGCTAGAGACAACCTGGGAAGGTCCCTATGTTATAAAGCGTGCAGCGGGTAGCGGGGCCTATGTGTTAATTGATGAGCATGGTAAAGAGCTTGAGCATCCGTGGAATGCCAAGTTCATTAAGAAATTTTACCCTTAAGGTTGCATGTAAAATCCGAGGTCTTGGGCGGGCATAATACCCAAGAAATCTTATTAGCTTTTGTAATTTGCAGCAAATAAGATCCGGGGACGTAGGTTTGCTTTTATGCGCCGAACCCCGTTAACAAATTACTGTGTCATTCAAATTCTTTACATACGACGACAAATATCAACAGGCAAAATTGCCAAGAAATTTACAAGGCTCGGCTCAATAGCCATATACTGAGGTAAAATTGCCAAGAAAATTACAAAGCTCAATAGCAATACGCTGAGGCAAAATTGCCAAGAAATTTACAAGGCTCAATAGCCATATACTGAGGCAAAATTGCCAAGAAAATTACAAAGCTCAATAGTAATATGCTGAGGCAAAATTGCCAAGAAAATTAGAAGGCTCAATAGCTATATACTGAGGCAAAATTGCCATGAAAATTATACACTGAGGCATAACAAAACATTTCGGATTTCAATGATAATAGCTTTGAATAACAGCGGGTCTGGCCACTCGAACTATAATTCCTTACGTGTTACTTGTTGATCTGTAAGTGATGGCTTAAAAATATAAATCTCCTACATGGTAAACCACCCCACTTATAATGGATCGCCGACGGGCACAAGTAATAATGTATAACGTAAGGTTGTGATGTGGTTAGCGAGATAACTGTCAGCTCATTATTGAAACCTTAATGGGTTTGATTATATCGGCGGCACAAAAGAAAAACGAAAAGAAAAACTCAAATGTCTAACAGCGTACACATGTAGAAAAAAATACATTCATTAAAGTCTCATAACAAAAGAGTTGAAGAAATAAACATATCACATGATAATCACAAGCGAGAAAACCTAGAATAAGGAGCTATTCAGTTACATTCGGTGGCTGGAAGTTGAACCATCCTTAAGTACTTGTGATTCAGGAGGTTTGGTTGGAATTGTCAACAGAGGTATTGTCTCCCTTTTTCACATCCTCAGCGGTAATTGCGCCTTTTCCTTTGGCAGTTTGATCGGCTCTTTGGTTCTGATCTTCACCACCCTCACCATCTAGATTTAAACCTTCACCATCTTCAGAAACACCATCCTCAGCGTCCTCATCTTCACCACCTTCACTTTTTTCTTCAGAATCTGATCCGCTGTTTACAAGAACAGACTCATCAATACTACCCTTATTTTCAGCAGCAGCAAGAGCATCTTCCATGCCAGGAGGAAGGCGGTCAGGACCATATGCCGCTGGAATATCTATATCATGCTCAGGGCAAAACTTAGCCAGGTACATTTGAGTAGCGAGAAAACCGCTCATCCTCACATCGGCGACATATTGCTCTTCTTGTGCTTGAGCAGATTTCTTGGCAAGGTTTAGTTCAGATTGGAGAGAGTCATGCATCTTTTGAAGCTTGCTGGACTTGGAAGATTCAGCCTCAAACTTCTTCTTATAGTCTTGGAAAATTTTAACTTCATTCTCCAAATTGGTGATCTTGCGGTACATTGCAAATGATCTGTTCTCAGCTTATGAAGTACATCTCCACATGATTTATGCTCTTCCACTTGCCCTTCTAGCTGAGAAATTCTGGAGGTGCATCCTTCATGTTCTTTCAGGGTGGCGGCATGTTCTTCTAGTTGAGACTCAAGACCCTTGTGTTTTTCTGAAAATCAAAAAGAAAACAATTTAGACGCTGAGGCAACGATAAGTTGGGACTTTGGTAGGCAGAAAATGAAATCCTAAGAAACTACCTTCTAGCTCCTTAACATACTCATGAATGCCCTTCTTGGCAACATTTATTTCATCCAATTTACTTAAAACTTCTTGATCAGAACAAGGACCCACGGCTTGTTTGATCTTGAGTCTAAGGATATTATTCTCTTCATTCAATTGCCTAGCACGATCCCCGTGGATTTGGGCGAAATCCTTGTGATGCTGAACTTCATTTCGAGCGGTATCTCTTTCAGCGGTTCGGCAAACTAATGTAGATGACAAGCGAGAAATAGTGGCTTCCTTATCCTTTAGTTGGGAAGTTATCTTCATATGGTCCACAATAGCCTTTTCTTTAGCTTTACGTTCCAATTCAGCTAAGCGGGAAGAGTTGTCAAGCTCACTCTTCGCCCACTCCACATCCGCTTGAGAAACTTTGAGAAGATGATCAAGATTTATATTAAGGTCAGTGACATGGCGTAACTCTCGGCGGTACCACCTAACATCCCGGTCAGAATCGAGCAACATGTTACGCTGCTTAGCATTAGCGCTAGTCAGCTTGTCAATTTCAATTTTAACCCGCCTCAATTGACCGTCATCATGTTACTGGCGACCTTATAATAGACAGGGACTAAAAGTCGGGAGAAAGAAACAGCGGAATACAAAACTACTTAGGGAAAACAGAAGAAAGTGGCTAACCTTGGAGTTCTTTGTGATCTTTTTTCTCCTGGTTGTAGTAATGACGGAGCCGATCATTTTCTTTCTTCACTTTCTCTAACTTCTGCTCTAGTGTAGCTTTACCCTGGCGAAGATTGTCACGCTCTTGTTGTAATTGAGCATTCAGCACAATACCACCAAATTGCGTTGAAAATCCTGCAGAACAGATGAAACTGGTATAGTTAGAAATGAAATTACCGGCGGAAAAGATCAAAGATAAGACTAAGGCAGTAACATACCATGACGGCGCTGCATAACTGCTCATAAGGAGTAAGATGTGAAACAGCAGCAGTAAGTTCAGCGGGTTTCAGCGCTAACCCAGGCTCACTTAGATTACTCATTGACTCCAGATAAAGGGTATTAGAACCTCCTTCATCCTGAGACACCAACTTAGCAAAAGAATCCGCTAACTTGTTGGACATCACCTGAGTCTCCATGGAACTACTGCTAGCAGAAGTTTGAGGTAGAGTGTTCAGGGAGAGAAGCTGAAGAAGAGTTGAGACCGCATTGTTAACAGCTAAGGCAGAGATTGGCTCAGCTTGATCATTTGAGAGGATAGGGGAATGCCTCTGAACAACTTGGTCACCAGCAATACCTGCATCAGTTTCAACGGTAGTTCGTCCAACCTCAGAAGTGATAACTGGAGGAGTTGTGGGAATTTCATCATTCACATTGTCCACCTGGTGCTGATCAACAAGTTTCTCAGAGTGATCCTCAGGGGTAGGATTGTCGCCGACATCGGGGTCAGTGGATTGATTTTTCTTCTTGGAAGCCAATGACTTTTTGGTCTTCGGTTGTTTCTCTTTGTTCTTGGAGGAACCGCTATCTTTCTTAGCAGCAGAAGAAGACTTGGGGCCAGCATCCTTTTTAGACTCAGTAGTAGACATCCCAGGAAGAGTGGCAAGTGCAGCTTTTACACGATCTATAGCGCTTAATGGCTTCTCTGGCTTAGACTTTTTGGAGGCTGGTTGTAAAAGGAAAAGCAATCGCCGTCTGTTCAGATAACAAACAGAGGCAAATATATACATATATTTCAAGACAGTAGTAAAGTGTTTGTTACCTCAACGGCGTCTCCATCTTTTCCTTTTCTTTTTGTGCCTTTCCCTTCTTTGGAAGGCGGCTTGCAAAACTCAGGTTTCTTAACCCAATGTCCTTTGTCAGTAGTGACAAACTCGCCGTCCTTTTTTAGGTATTGGTTTTCTTCATCCCAACGGACAGACCAGAAATCATGGGTGGCTAGAGAAGAATGTTCTGGAAGAAAAACCTTACGGGGAATGATTCTATCTTCATCCTCCCAACTCTTGAGCCAAGGTCCTTCAACTTGGCAGGGAAAGTCATTCCAGTGATTCTCAGACTTATGGCGGACATAAGGTCTAATGGCGGTAGAAGTCTTCTTGTCAACATCCCTTAGGAATTTCTCGTTGCTTTTAAGACCTCTCATTGATTCAATACGATATAACCAAGGCTCGCCGGCTCTGAGGCTAGGCTTTACTTGATACTGATCTTTGAAGTTCTCAATGGTATATAACTCTTTGGCGGCAAAGGCAGAGTTTCTGGTGATATTTGGGTAGAGGGAGTAGCCCTTTCGGCGGACAACCCATTCATATAGAATACGAATGGAGTTGCTGGACAGCTGGACAGCTGGGCATGACTTTTATTTACATGCATCAGTAATTGAAGGAGAAAGGGATCAGTAGGATCATAAAGGGGAAATTGATACCCAGCTTTGATTTGGCCTAGCGCAATAACCAGACGATTTTCACCTTGACCTTTCTTGACGGATATGCTCCAAAAGTAGCTTTTCAGAACAGATAGTGACGCCGTCTAAAGGTGAAATCTTAAGCGCTGGAGTTGTCGCATGATGCTTGTTGCAATACGCATCCCAGTCGTCACCCCAAGACCCCTTTATAGCTTTGGTCGGCGACTGTGAAGTTTCTTCGTCACCAGACTCATGGTCCTGAGAAGATGATGAAGATTCAGCGTCCTCATGGTTAGATCCTTGGTTCTGTGAAGCTGAATTAGGATCATCAGAAGAATCAGTGGAAGCCATTGAACGATCGGAGAAGATGAAGATCAACCGGAGAGCGGAAAATGCAGAGGTGAAAAGTCACCGGTGCAGGAGAAAAATGGGTAAAAGGTGAATTTTGGTGGTGGAAAAGATGAAGCAGTAACTATTGGGTGATTTTACACTGAAAAGAAGTGGAGAAGAGGTGAAAAATGGTGGTTTGCGGTGGAGCAGAGACGGTTGGCGGCAGTTAGGGGTTTGGTTTCAGAGCTCTGAAGAGGAAAGAGTGAAGAAAAAATTTGAGAAGAAGAATTAGGGCAGAAATGGAGAAGATGAAGTATTTATAGGAGATGGACGACAACCCGTTGGGCAGGTGTCAGGTCAAAAGTGATGCCCTAGATTCACGGCATGTAACCGTACGTGGAGAGAATTTAGCTAATCTAAGGGTGCGCTGGCATTTTCAGCGGGAAAAGGAGTTTCATCTTCAGCGACTAAAGTCTTAGAAGATAAAAGAGGCAAAATGTGAGTGTAGAAAATGCCTTAGCCTATTTAGGGTACTCAAGAAGTGATTTTATACATAAGAGCTACCATAGAAGTGAAGAATAGTGATAGCGGCAACCTTCAGCGGTTATCACCCATATGAAGAAGGCGCTGAGTAGAGCAAAGGAAGAGCGGCATTTAACAGAGGAATGGCAGAGCGACATAACTCAGGACAGTGATAAAAGTTGCTAAGATTGGTTGAGCATTTAATGTGGGGCAGAACGGTAGGATTGTCAGAGCTGACTTGTTGACTCAGTGGAGATCGAGTCATTGATCTTATCTAGTCTAGGGCGAAGGGCGCTGAAGCATCGAGGAAGGTCGGCGGTATTAAAGGATGGCAGAAATGGACAAATAGTGTCAGAGTCATATTGTCTATATTAGCTGTATTCCACCATGTAATCAGCGCCTATAAAAGGCCATGTATCACAACTGAGAGAGGGGTTGGAAAAGTGAACTCTAGGGTTGATCTATTGAGAGACAAATAACTCTTCTTACTCTCTTTGGCTCAATTACTAGAGAAGAACTTAATACTTTGTAGAGTGATTATCCTTAGCAAGGTGAGAACTAATGCAAGGATTCCAGTAATAATATGTTATGCTTGAGAGTTATTGCTTGTTTAACATTCATATCTTGCTTACAGTGTCGTTATCTTCTCATGTCTCTTACATTCATCTCAGTATGACAATATTGGTAGTCTAACAGCGGTTTTACTTACGTTATACGTATTATAGCATGTTTTAGGTATCTAAGTATGGGTGTATTGGTAAAATCTCACCTATGGGGATTTTACCAACTACAGACTAGTTGACTCAGTGGAGGATGCGTCATCGGTCTTATCTGCTAGAAGATTATGTCGTCTATGTTAATAAAGTAAGAGATGAGGTCGTCGATGTGTGTGTATCGCGAGTCATGACAAATTAGTGTCAGTCTATGGTTGTTTGTATTAGCTGTAATCCATTATGTAAAAGGTCTATAAATGGCGAGTGAACCTACTTGAAAAGGGGTTGGACACATTTCAGATTGGTCTAGAGAGAGGAAAAGTACCATACTTGCTCTCTATAGCCCAAGGCTGAAATTAGGGTTCTTATTGAGAGATTATACTTAGAAGATTGGCAAGGTAATGGAGAGCTGTAATCATACTTATAATAGTGATAACCCTTGGATGTAGTCCTCACTTATGAGGGCGAACCAAGTAAAACCTCTTGTCAAGTATCTCTAACCCTTATCTCCTTATTATCTATTTATGATTGGTTAGATGCATGTTAGGAATGATTCTATGTTTGGTGTTGTATGATATTTGGGTGTACCGTCTAAGATCTAACCATTGGGATTTTAGACAGTTACAGTGTGTTGGCGGCTTAATTCTAAGTATTCAAAACTGGACTAGGTCCCGAGGTTTTTATACGAGTTTGTAGTTTCCTCGTTAACAAAATCTTGTGTGTACTTTACTTTACTTCCGTATTATATTTGAGTCATCTTATATAATTAAAGTATCGTACTTAGTTGGTTGACATAGTCTTTCGGATTCTTGTATTGACTCCCTTGTGTGAATCAATCAGAACTGAAAGAGATCTTATTCTTGAGTTCTTGATTACAGGAATCGGTCAAGGTTTGACTTATAGGTGGACTAAAATAAAAGATTGGTGGTGTACTCGGTACCCTCGTCTTTTCAAAATGAGTATGTCTGTAAAGGCTGGTTTTGTTACCTTCAAAATCTTCCATTATGATGGGATGGCGGACGATCTTGTGTTGCAGAATCTTTGCCACTTTAAGAGTCTTGATGAGGATGACGGTGACCGCAACTCCGGTAGCTATGAGGGCCGTTTGAATTCAGCTTTCTGGATATGTAGCGTTGTAGATGGTGAAAAATGGAAGAGGGACAAAAATGTAAAACTACTCTCTAATTAAGACTTGCCAAAAGACAATCGCCTACTCAGGCACATCTCTATAACTCAGAATACAACCTGTTCTGCAAGATGAATATACTCTCTACGAGTTCTCTCTTATAACTCCCGATGGAGAGAATAATATCATAGTGCAGTGCTAAATAACCCCACCAACTCATTAACCCATCAATTTACTTCATGTTGACATCGCCGCGAATTCTTCGACATCAAAACTAAATTGCTCTCTGGTATATGGTGGAGAGTTAACAGAGTCGCATCCTCATGGATTTCCTCTTAAAATATGACTCGATACCCGAGTCTCAATGAAAACCTCAGAAACATCACGACTATAGGACTGTCCAGAGCTCTCTGAGAAGCATACATCAGCTTAAATACACTTAGGCAGGCCACAATCTAAACACAGAATGGCCTACATACCATGGATAAGCATGCCATGACCTAAAATACGCCATAACCCAACTGCACAAACATGCCATAGTCGAAGTAGCGTAGCTTAAATGCGCCACAAAAGATTGGCATTGGCCTTAAAACCATGGCGCCATACTCATGACGCCACAAGAGATTGGCCGTGGCCACAAGGCCATGGCGCCATGAGCATGGCGCCAACAAAACTGGCCTTGGCCACTCATGGCGCCACAAAATATGACCTTGGCCCATGGCTAAGGCCACAAGGCCATGGCACCATACTCATGGCGCCATGAATTCCTAGCCTTGGCCAATGGCCAAGGCTGTTGCTATAAAGCCACAACACATGCTTCTAGCGCCACAATCACATTGGCCATAGAGCCATAGCCATGCAACGCTGTTTAAACTCAACACAACCATGCAATATATGCATACTACACGAGATATCAAAACATCACACGGGGGGATAACTTTAGGGTATTGGTCTGGCATGATGATGGACAATTACGCGAAAGTGGTGCTGAGTGGACATGTTCTACACGACTCTAGCAGTTACAGAGCACAACTCATGTCCTCCACTCCTCCACTCTTCCACGGCTTCCACCTTCTCTGTCGAGAGATCAGGGTGAGTTCAACACTATGAATACAGAGTTCCTCTATCTTCCAAGGCATATTATTCAAAATAACCAGAACCTCAGAGCACATACCTGAATATTCAACACACTTCTAGCCTTGGAGATTTCCAGTCACTCTTACGACGGAGATCTTTAACTTTCACACCTAGAAACACACATCCTCAACCTGATCTCAAGTTTCTTTCACTGTTTCCCTCCCTAGATCAACCTCTATCCTCTCTGTGACCGAAGCAAGACTTGAACGACCATTGACTTGGTTTAGGATTGTCTTGTTCGATTTTGATCTCGAGCACTACGAAAGTACCCAGAGACGGTACAGTGTTTTTCAGGCAAAAACATTTGGTGACCCCAGTGGGAGATCAATCTCTCGGTTTCAGAAAATTTCCTTTAAGATGTCTGAATTAGGAATGGGATCTAATACTGAAAAAATTAACCCTCACATCAATACCCCAGCCTCAAACTATACAAGAGAGACAGGCTTCGACAGCAATCACCCACCATTAGCCAACACCCAAACGAACGACGCGGAAGGCAAGAACCTGCTGACAGCTATAAGTATGGAAGAAGTATCCCGTTGAC
The DNA here is from genome assembly GCA_023529015.1 of Papaver nudicaule. Classification (NCBI taxonomy): domain Eukaryota; kingdom Viridiplantae; phylum Streptophyta; class Magnoliopsida; order Ranunculales; family Papaveraceae; genus Papaver; species Papaver nudicaule. The sequence goes on from JAJJMA010336091.1 coordinate 11,315, forward strand.
AAGTCATCCTCGCCAACTAGCAAGTGAGCATCACTGTCGCCCTAATGGAAATTGCAACCTACCTCAATTACCTAACAGAGAAATTGCCAAATGCTCCTACCGTCCCAGCGGTGGAAAGAATCATTGCACGAACGAGATATGAGTCAATCTGCGCTACAATCAACAACTTAGAAGACTCGCTACAAAAACGACAGGAGAAAGTTATGGTTCCACGCCACCAGATCCTCACTCCACCAACCCAGAAGCTTTCGTGAGACTGCACCGCCTCGTCCTTTCCAGGATATGATGGAACTGGCAATGCACGTGAACACGTCTCACACTTTGTAGAATCTCTGAAAGAGTATGAATACAGTCACACCTTGAGGCCCAACAATTTCTGAAGTCTCTCGTTTGGGAGGCCTACCAATGGTACACTCGTCTCACGCCAAAGACCACACGTACCTGGAGTGAATTAGTGAACACCTTCTTCAAAGAATACCTCTTCGGAAAGGTAACATTCTCTGATCTGAGCAAAATGCATCAAAAGACCGGTGAATGCCCCGACTATTATGTAAAGAGATTCAGAGAACAAGCTCTTAGATGCTGCACTCCAGACATAATGAAGCCACAGCTGGTGGAAGTCTGCACCAGTACCATGACTGATATCTATCGAGCTCTCCTGGAGGATCTTCAATTCCAGACTCTCTCTGAACTTCAGGAAGCAGCAGCACGATCAGTCACCATAATGCCTACCTTGAAGGAAAAATATCAACTACTGAAGTATGAAAAAATTTACGAGGCCGACAAATCCCCCGTACCTAGGAGCTCGCTCTCGACAGACGACAACAACAGAAAAAAGAAAGCAGAAGAACGTATTTCTGAACACATGGCACATGACTCAACTTCAACGACCATGATGAGGGACGTGACGCCAATGCCAGAGGAAGGCTCACGACGACAACAAGATGGGATCGACTTGCTGAACGACATCTCAATAAGAGAAGCAAAAGAGCTACTAGACTCCTAGGTTCGAGGCAAATTCGTGGAATTGCCCGAAGTTTTGAGAGTTCCCACTACCGAAGAGATGGAGCACCCCCGGTATTGTCACTACCATAGGAGAATCAGCCACGCCACGGCCCAATGTTACAGTTTCACACGTATCCTCAGAGAACGTATCCTCAAAGCTAAGGCGTGTTCTCACAAACTGCATCAAGGGCCTCCGCACATCCAAACTCTCACTGTCCACAAAGAGCTCGTGAATCAGAGGGTGGAAAGTATAATGCACTAATTATGTGAAATTCTTTGCTTCCCAAAGCCTCAACGCAAAGATATGTTTACAGCACTTAACTACGTGGTGTCAGGGAGGCGACTGCTGTTTGAAGAGAGGGAAGATCAACACCCGCCAACTCAAAGCAAACCTTCGGTGAAGTATGACTGGGGACTGTTAGCCAGACAGGGTTGGGCACTTCTCACCACTGTGTATCTGCGTGACACCGAATTTCCCAACATGCTGGTGGACCCAGGGACGAAAATCAACATCATCTCTGCCACGACACTAAAGGCTGCAAGAATCTCACTACACAAAGTCGTCCACTCTCCAAGGACGTTAGAAGATCCAGAAGGAAGATAAGTGGTGACCTATGGACAAGTAACTCTACAAGTGAAGGTGGATAAAGTACAAACGGAGGCTGAACTCCACGTTGTCACACAAAGTTTGGAGTACGACATGATCAGGCCATCCTTGGTTCAACAACAATCAAAGCCTGCTCAACGGGAATGCAACCTCGCCAGAAGCCTCGACTCAACCTGAAGACCCCCAAGTGGCAACAATATCTCTTCATGGAGTATCAGGGACCTCAGCAGACTTCGAAGAGGAATCAACAGGAGTTACACTCCCGCGAAAGGTTGACGTCACTCTCATCACAAGGTACGAGTGGACCACACACCCTGCTCGATATTTTAAAAAATGGGTAACCCTTTCCTCTAGTCGTGATACCCTTAGCATACTATTCAACGGGTTGAGCATGGGAGACGGAAGCACCAAGAACGAACAAACTACCGACTGATCTCGAAGATCACTCTCACGCAGGAGGTTCTACAAACCCATAGCTCCATCAACTAGCAATAGGGACTTCAAAATAGGGGAATGGGTAATGAAGATAGCCCG
>JAJJMA010336108.1:5453-19048 GCA_023529015.1 Papaver nudicaule
TCTTAGACATCAAAACAGCCATGTTTACACTGTTTAACCGCTTTAATGTGTATTGTGGAAGGTTTAGAAGATCTGATGAATCCAGTAGACGACCGTATATTAAGTGTAACGATTGTGGAGCGAGAATGATTGAAGCTAAGTGTAAGTATACACTGGATGAGTGCTTGGAGATGAAGGATGATTCTCTTCATAAACTACTTGTCTTTAACCAAGTTCTTGGCCCTGAACTAGCTTTTTCTCCTCCAGTTCTATTTCAGGTAATACTAATCTCTGAACTTGCCTCTTTTAGATTTGTATGTATAGAGACTGCTTGGTATTAGAATTTTAAACCATGCATGTGAGATTTGTGCATAAAATGCCATGGTCGACAGCTCAATCTATTTCATGATAGCTGCGCGCCGATCTTACATTTTGTGCCGTAAGTAGGGCTGCAACACAAGCTGAGCCAAACTGAGGAACAGGAGGGTATGTTCTTGCTCAAGTTTGAATAGGCCTATCTTAAGCTAGAAGCTTAAATCATTTTCTTCAAACCTGACTTGCAGAATTTTTCCCCAAGGCTTAGATCCAGGTTTGTTTGTTGTCAAGAGTCAAATCGAGGTTAGCTTGGATTGATTTTCTGACACATACTCACAAATAAGATACTAAGCATGTCTGAGCCATTCAAGAGCTATATGAGCTAACATATACAAACTAGCCGGGGTCTACCGAAACCCAAAGAACTAGAAATGAGCCGTGTTCAATACAGCTCAGGTTAGCGCAGCACACTTCAAGCTGCACCCTTCAGCATTGCAGTATATGCACCTCCCTCTCCTCATCAAGAACTATAATTAAGATACACAAATTTCATGTCCTTCGAGCGTTTATAAAAATTTTAAACCAAACTACCTTTTCTTAATCTTGTCGGTACTATTTTGGGACCAGGAATTTAACGTTAAGTTGGTATGACAATGAGAAATCTTTGCTCTCTAAATATCAATGAATTGTACAAGACATGTGCGCAACATGTACTATATGAGGTACCAGAAAACAAGTTGTATGGTGTTATGGCTCTAACCACATTGGTGACCTTCCATAGAGACCCCGAAGCGGAAACCTTGGGAATCCAAATAACATTTATGGATTTGATGGGTATCTGTGAGAACATGGAATTAAAGCATAAGACTAGTACTTGTACAATATTTCATCTAACTGACCTAATTTTCTTTAATAAACAGATCAATTTGCCAATTTTAACTTGTATTTTTGCTCATTTGATCAGTTCACTTGGTTCAAATGTGGGGGAATGTCAATAGGGCTAAGCTGGGCTCACGTCCTTGGTGATGCATTCTCAGCATCACATCTTATCAACTCTTGGGGACAATTGGTATCTACCGATCATATGCCACATAATCTGCAAAAACTTGAACCCAAGACAGTTATGGAAGGAAACCGATCTTTCGTGGATCTCCAACCCCTCTCCAGAAGAGTTGACCCGGTCGGTGACTATTGGAAATTTGTGAATACTTGTAATATGGTTACATCCTGTTTCCAAATCGATGCTGCAAAGCTAGACAGCATACTGGTGAAGATCAATGGTCAATGTGATACTCGACGTCAAATTCCAACTTTTGAATGCCTTTGTGCCATCATTTGGCAAACTTTGGCCAAAATCAGAACAGAAGTAGAACCGCAGGTCATAACTGTCTGTCGAAACCGTTCGTATCAAATTAATAATGCTCATTCAGGAAACAACCAGATGTTTGGAACTGTAAAGGCTGAATGTCAGGTCAAGGATGCAAATCCGAGCGACTTGGCAGCATTGATGCTGGATAAAGCAACACATGAGCAATGCCAAATTGACCAAGTGATAGAAAAAGATGGAGGTTTGACAGATTTCATTGTGTATGGAGCAAATCTGACATTTGTAGATCTGGAGAAGTCTGAAATTTATGAACTAGAACTGAAAGGACATAAACCAGTTTTCGCAAACTACATGGTCGAAGGAGTAGCGGATTCAGGGTTGGTATTAGTACTTCCAGGGCCAGGTAAAGGAAGGACTGTAACAGCCATTCTGCCAGAAAATGAGATTTTACAGCTGAGAGCTGAGCTAGACAATGAATGGTGTATTGTTTGAGCATTCTGCAATCTGCATATATATGTAAGTCCTCGCTTAATAATGATTGAAGCACTAATTCCATGAACTTCAATGTGTATTACTTCAGATGCTTAAAATTCAAGTAAAATTTAAGGTTGTTATGATTCAGTTGCTCGTCACTTCGTTATTAATTCCATGAGCTGTAAGGCCAAGCTAGCTAGTTCATGCGTAGAAGAAACATCTTGTTGGTAACAGCTACCAATAAACTAAAAAAATAATATACAAGTAGTACAGTAGTTAATCTAACTGTTTTAGTTAAACATTTTATACATATTCATCTGCAAAACGGTTAACCAGCACCTTGATCTTCTGTATGATCAATCGCATAGTGCACCTATTTTTTTCTCTTGAGACCAGGGAGAGAGTCTCCTAGCGGAGGGGGTTAACCTTTTTTGTGTAGTACAGTTGCAGCTTGCAGGATTATTTCTACTGATCATGGAAAATTACATGTTGAAGCTAATGAGTCCAAAAATATAGCCCAAGTAAGCCAACTCAAATTAGACTGGCCTTTTTAAGTGGTATAATAAGATGCATCTGACATGACGGGGAAACTGACTACCTTTTACAGTGTACTAACACGAAAAATAGATACAGGAATTCAAAGGATAATGGCCACTTAGTTTTTGGGCTTTAGTTATGTTTGGGCCTTGTCATGTGGGGTAACTTCCTAAATGTGATGTTTTTGGCACTGCATGAATTTTGTTGGCACTTCAACCCGAAACAAAATAGGGTCATCAAAATCAAAAACCAAAAACCCCTTATAAAATGGACAGTTTTACCTTTTAAATTAAGTTTAGTGTTAGTGTTTGATTATCATTAGATTAGTGGTAATCATGGTATCATAATCTATATAGTTAAGGTAATAAAAATTTTGGAGAGAGAAATTCATTTTGTTTTAGAGTTGATTGGGAGAGAAAGAAGGAGAGGGAAAAAAAAACCAACACCATTTCCACCACCACCTCCGCTACCACCACCACCACCACCAACGTTGTAAATCCCTTGGTAATAAGTTGTAACATATATATTACTCCATCTATGGTACTCATTATGAACAAAAATCATCATTTATATCATGTTTTTATTACATATTTAGGTTAAAATCGAAGAATTGGGTTTATTTTTGCAGTTGCAGAAAAATTTACGCCTTGGTTTTCGAAGCGAACTGATCAGCCGTAAATTAGTAGTTACGCCTCGATTAATCAAGGTTACGCCTTAGTTTTAGAATTTACGCCCCAGTATACCAAGGCGTAAGTTTTGGTTTACAAAAAAAATGGTTACAAAAAAAATTTACGCCTCAGTTTTACCAATTTACGCCTTGGTTTACATAGCAAAATGAGGCTTAAAAAAAATTACGCCTTGGTTTACATAGCAAACTGAGGCTTAAAAAAATTTACGCCTTGGTAACCAAGGCGTAAATTTCATTTTGCTCACAGAAAACCAAGGCGTAAGTCGACCAACTGAGGCGTAAATTTCTTCTGTAACCAATTTTTTTGTAAACCAAAACTTACGCCTTAGTATACCGGGGCGTAATTTCTAAAACTAAGGCGTATCCTTGACTAATTGAGGCGTAACCTTGACTAATTGAGGTTTTCTTGTTTTTCCAACTGAAAATTTCGGGTTAGGGCAATGGGTTTGATTCTCAGATGACAATGTGGAGAGATCAGAGAGGTGGGGATCTAGCACTCAAAATTGTGTACTTGTTGCTGTGATTTTGAATGGTTTATTCGGAAGTGACGGATCTCAAGATTTGTTGTTGTTGTTGCTGGTGGTGGTGGTCCCGGCGGCTGTCAGTGGTGGTGGCGGCAGTTATTTTTGGTGATGGTGTTAGTGGTGGTGGCGGTTGTAGTAGGTGGTGGGGGTGGTAAAAAGAATAGAGAAGAAAATTATATAGAAAGATAGGGTTTTAATCTAATCCTATATCTGTAAGGGTAACTTAGACTTTTCTTACCTATTTAGACATCCCTTATAACATCATTTGGATGGTTTTAGTTTTTTGAAGTGCCAACAAAATTCTTGCAGTGCCAAAAACAGCACATCTTCCTAAACTTTCTGACATGGGCTTGGATAATCTATATCCACTAATTATTTCACTTTGGCAAACCCTTGCTCTCCGCCCTGTTTACAGTGTACTAGGTTACATCTACTACATCTAAGTGAGGAAGATTCAGGTTGGTCATGTCATGTCAGGTGATTCCTATCGGCTCATGGAATATTAACAAATAAAGTCAATACAATATATTTTTTTATTTTAAAACTCATTATAAAATTTTATTGTCAAACGGATATTCGTCGCTTAGAATTTAATTTCATGACTACCAAGACTCTTTGGAGGAGGGAGACCGAGAGAAATGAGGGGAAGAATAACTAAAGCTGCAAAGAAAGAAATAGATTTATCTTTGCTTAACCAATACAGTCGTATAGACCTTACTAGATAACCGCTGAAAATCGCGGTGAAGGGACGACCGAACCCGATCTACTTGAAGACAAATTCAATTAAGTTGATCATTTTTTTTTGCTTGAACTGTAGTTGGGGAATGCCACTACATGATTGTGAAAGAAATTTTGAAAAATAATGATCAATTAAGGTTTAATTTTGCCAAAGTCGCATGGAGAATTGCTACTCAAGCAGACGCCCTTTGGGTTCGTATTTTGAAGGCAAAGTATTTTCTTAATGAAAGCTTCATCCATACTAGCCTAGACAAGGAAGACACTTCTTACGTTTGGCAAGGCATAGAAACCAGTCTCTCCATTCTCAAAAGCAACCACTTCAAGTTAGTAAACAACGGTCGAACAACTAGAATATGGATGTACTGCTGGGTCATTGGACATGAAGGAGTGGTAACAACAAATTGCACGTTCTATCATCAACTTCAATGGGTAAGTGAACTGATGCAGCCGAACTCTAACAGTTGGAATGTTGGTTTAGTACGTGTCATCTTCAATCCAGAAATAACACAAAATATTATGTGTATGTCAGTGTGCCATGAAGAAGAAGATACTCTCATATAGAAGCCAGCCAAGGATGGAAGATTCACAGTAAAGAGCGCATACAAAACTACTACTAATGGCCAATACGACACTCCAGTCCCAAATGATCCAATCTCAAGCAACACATGGAAAGCTTTATGGAAGCTTAAAGCACCTCATCGTATTAAGATTTTCATCTGGAAATGCCTAAAAGACATTGTTCAAACTAAAGTTAGAATGGCCAAAGTAAAGAAGGAGATTCTTACTACTTGCACTATTTGTAAGGGTGAAGATGAGTCATTATTTCATCTGTTATTAGTCTGTGAACATGCAAGGGCAACATGGGGGTTATTGAATGTCAATATCAGTCAGGTCAGCACCAATTGCAGCTCGATTCAGCAATGGATATCATTTCCTGGTTCGACAATCTTGCTAAACACAACACTGAAGAGCAGTTGCAATGGAGCATAAGGTTAATGGTTGGTTGTTGGACGTTGTGGAAGGAAAGATGTGAGCATGTATATCAAGGGAAGAAACTCAACGGTTTCAGCAGCATCAAGAGCACAATATCACATAAGAAACTTTCAACTTTCAGGAGAATTTAGTACATTCAGTTCAGAGATAACAGTGACATTCGATGGAACCCACCTGCATCTGGAATCATTAAAATTAATACAGATGCATCATATGATTCTGGTAAATTGGGTGTGGGACTGATATCTCGTGATTGTGCAGGTAATGCATGGGCAGCAAAAGGACGTTTCTATGAAGGAATAATAGATGCAGAGGAAGGTGAATGTTTGGGGATCAAGGAGGCACTTGGTTGGGCATTACAATTGCAGCTACATCAGTTTGTTGTTGAAGCAGATGCAGAAGTGGTGGTAAAGTTCATAAAAGAAACTTTCCCCTTGTCAGGTGGGAAAACAAGCATATAAGAGACATACAACTCTTATCTAAGTCTTTTAGTTCTTGTGTCATCTCTTATGTTAAAAGAGAGGGTAATGGTGTAGCTGATGAAATAGCTAAACACTGCCGTAATAATTCCTTAAGTTTTGAACAGTCAATTTCTTTATATCCCTGGATCATTGATCTTGTTAATAGGGATAGATTATGTGTTCAGTCAAGTTAATCTTCAATAAAATGCTTCCTTTTATCAAAAAAAAAAAAAAAGAGTTGTCGCTAGAGTTAGAATTCCTTTATGGGATTTTTCTTACAAGAAGATAATTTGATGCAAGAGTTGGTGTGTAGTGATGAAAAACGAAGTAACTATGTTCAATCGGGATAGGTGAACGGGTGTGGACCTAAAGGTATGGGCATTCCACAAGGGGAGAAAAATGTGACACACTGGAAGAGTTGCACTAGGTGGTAAGAAAAAGCATAGTAAACGCGTTCACCTAGTAAAAAAAGGCGTTTTAAGGATGATTTCGCTGATAAAGCTACCCTAATTTTAAGGTGAGGGGATGTTTTGTATAAAGCAACTGAATATACAACTATTTCAAGACGTTTGAGGGATGATTTCGTCGATAAATTGTTGACTAGGAGATAATCTGCCAAAATGCGGACCATATCGACAGGGACGGAGGGAGAGGGGGCTGGTGGGGTCTATAGACCCCACACGATTTTGAAATTTAGTGTTAAAGGTGGAAAAGCAGGGGTGCCGAAAGACTACCAACTTTTCGTTGGGGCTCGTGAGGCTTATGGTCAGATCTGGACGATCTCAAAAATCAATATCCAAATCTGTATAACCTGAGTTTGCATCACAAGTGATTAGTCCGACGCAAGACAAAGTCTTGGTAAATCCTTTGGATGGATTGGGGACAACAATCAGGTTAACAATAAGGTACTTCTTGTGTTTTCTTTAATTATATAATCAAATAATATAATGCGGAAAGTAAAGCACACAAGACACCAGAGTTTTTTTTTAACGAGGAAACTACAACCTGTAGAAAAACCTTGGGACCTCGTCTGGATTGAACAGCGCACAGTATAAACTGTCTACAAACACTAACTTACTATAAGACTTTCGGTTTGGGATGTAGCAGAGACCAACTCTATCCCTCCAAGCGAATTGGCTACTGTTGCACTCCTTACGTCTCAAGATCCCCCACAGATCGTCACGCACTTGATTCCCCCAGCTGACGTTCTTTACAGGCCTAGGAGTTCCTTTAACCGTTGTTAAAGGCTTGTGTCAATAATTCCGGCTTTGCAACCTCAATTATCAACTGTATGTTTGAACTGTCCTCTATCAGTTTGACATATATAAAGCGACTTCCTTCGGATTGCTCTTGGTCATACGGAAATCTTCTTACAAGATTGGGCTTACGCTGAAAACCTAGTAATCAATGCCAAACTTGTCTCTACCTCAATTGTAAAAAGAATCACTTAAGAAACTTATACAATTAGAGATAAATAAGTCTTACAACACGTCGTGCAGCCTTGCTTTGCTTCCTTTAAAACCCTGTAGTTGCATATCAGTTCTTGAATGTCCTTATAGCAGAAGAGAAGGACCGTAGAATAGACAAGAACGTAATCAGGCAACCAAGGTTACAGGTTAATTCGATTTCAACCACTAAGGTATCAATCTCCTACCTGTGCTTCCCAACTCTCAAGAGAAGTCTTTATAGTCGTTAGGTAAATCCCACATATGAACTGCTACCTAATAGAGGATGACTATACCACAACAAGCTTTCACCTAAGTGAAAAGAGTTTACGATCAATTCCACAGAGAAACTTCACGTATGCTTGATGCTTGTGGTTTTCGTTCTGAAACCCTCTATTTATAGCACTCAATAAGATAGATTGCTTAGGAATAAATCAACTAGTAACTTGTTCCATAGGTTTAGCGAGTGCCCGAGTAAAACAAACCCGTTACTTGACTTGCACGAAGAAACCTAGATTTATCTCAATTGGAAATCTTTATCATTTATCTGCCAAGTGATTTGTTAGCTCAAAATCACTTCAAGATTGATATGCAACAGACCAGAGATAATCTTAATCTTATTGACACATTGAGAATCGTTAGATGGACCACAGAAGATATTTCGTGATAATCAAGTCCAACTAAGAGATAAAGGAGTCAGAGGTTTAACCCGCGTGGAATTCCAGAAGAATATCCACGTGGACGATTCGGGAACCGTCCTTCTGAATTCCGGCCAAATTCATCGAATATGTGGTTCACGTGCATGTACGTGTACAAATTGATTTTTGGAACTCAGGAGTGAAATCTGGAGTCACTGTTCACGAACCGGTTCGTGAACCGCCGTTTTTCAGAATTAGGGTTTAACTGGATCCGCTGGAAGTTCTGGGTTGGGCCAGTACTTAGACGTGTTATTACGTCCTCAGCTATAATCCACTGGACTATTGCTCAAGAGTACTCCTTTAGATTCACTCATATCCTACAAGTGATTTGCAAGCAAACTATTGCTATGGGAAATGGTATCGAATCTATCTCACGCATCTTGTAACCTTAGTATTCATGGGAACCAATACTAACATAACACATGATTATGTAGACAAGAATATGATCTCAATCACTATTGGTATCTTTATTAAAATAGCCGACTTCGAAAGATAGAATAAGTAGAATATAAGAATTTCTATAAAAGTCAGAACTCCTACTAACCTTTTGTCGATGAAGAATAATTGATGTCTTCTTTGTCTTCACAGTCTTCGTCTTCAAGGTCTCTACTACTTAGTCTATATCCCAATTCTGAAATCTAAACTCTAGTAGGCTAAATCAAGAATTATGTTTTGACACCTAAAACTGACAACCAGCTTGACATACCAACGCTAGTGGGTTTGACCGGACAATGCCCTAACAAAAATAATCTTTATCTTATTGACACACTGAGATCTTTAAACATTTATCTGCCAATTGTTTTGTTAGCTCACAAACATTTCAAGATAGAGATCCAACAGACCAGAGATAATCTTTATCTTATTGACACACTGAGATTCGTTAGATGGGCCACAAAAGATATTCTGATAAGCTCAAGTCCAACTAAGAGATAAAGGAGTCAGAAGTTTAACCCGCGTGAAATTTCAGAAGAATATCCATGTGGACGGTTAGAGAACCGTCCTTCTGAATTCCGGCCAAATACAACGAATCTGTGGTTCACGTACGTGTACGCGTACAGATTGAGTTTTTGGAACTCAGAGTGAAATCCAGAGTCACTGTTCACGAACCGGTTCGTGAACCGCCGTCGTTCAGAATTAGGGTTTAACTGGATCCGCTGGAAGTTCTGGGCTGGGCCAGTACTTAGACGTGTTACTACGCTCTCAGCTATAATCCAATGGACTCTGCTCTAGAGTATTCCTTTTAGATTCATCTGTTTCTTACATGTGATTTGCAAGCGAACCATTGCACTGGAAAGGGCAACGAATCTATCTCGTGTATCTTGTAACCTTAGTATTGTGGGAACAAATACTAACATAACTCATGGTTATGTAGACAAGAATACAAAATCTCAATCGCTATAATTGTACTAAATTAGCCGACTATTTCGAAAGATAGGATAAGTACAATAGAAGAATTTTCATAAAAGGCATAACTCTTATTAACCTTTTGTCAATGAAGTATATTCGATGTCTTCTTTATATGCACTCTCTTGGTCTTCAAGGTCTCTACTACTTTGTCTATATCCCAATTCCGAAATATAAACTCTAGTAGGCTAAATCAAGAATTGTGTTTTGACACCTAAAAATGACAACCAGCTTGACATACCAACGCTAGTGGGTTTGACCGGACAATGCCCTAATAATCTCCCCCTTTGTCAATTTTAGTGACAAAACCAATAAAGATCTAACCCGGATGTATCTTGATTTCTTGAATTCTTCAACTTCTCCTTTGAGTCTTGATGTGTTCGTTTAACTCCTGTTGATGAATTCGTAGACAGCACCACAACATATCCAGCTCAAACAACCACAAAGGTACGCTCAAGCTTACATGGGTTAATATGCTAATCCCACATGTTGTTTGTGCAAAAGAGTAAGAATCAGAGCAACTTTAAAGTCTGTGTACCAAAACTTATAAAGTGATTCTACTCATTCTTGATACGAAGCTCCCCCTTAATCTTTATACCTCTTTTTGCCAGATTGGTATGAAGCCCAATATTTACTCCCCCTTACCTGATACTTTCGAAAAAAAGTACATAAGTAAGCAATACGGTGTTTTCCCCCTATGGTTATGAACCATAAGAACAAGAAACCATATGTATTTTCCCCATACTTGTCACAAAAATATGACAAACTAGTTGATACTTAGTGTTTCAAGCCTATAGAGATAGTCAAGTCAAGGATGTACTCGCATATCAAGTTTAAGATGACATAACTAGGAAATCAAAACGAGGATTTCGAAGTTGATTCATCTTTGGAGAAATATAGATACACTTTTCTCTTAATATTCCACATCCACGCTCCCCAAAAAGATTTTTTATTAAGCGCAAGCTCAATTAAGAACTCTCCCCCACGTGGTGTTATTCAATAAAGAACAACTACAAAGCCTAACTTGGACAAATAATTTAATGTATCCAGTTTTCTTTGTGTACAATCTCCTTTCCTTAACCAATTTTTTGGAAAAGAGTATATGATTCCGAGTTTGTGGAAACCTTAAAAATCATATAATCAAAAGTTTCTTGATCGTGAGAAAAAGCATAACTTTTGTAATAGACATACATTTGCATCACTACCGAGGTAATGGAAAAAGCTATGTATTGCAATAAGATTGAGGTAGACAAATCAAGTATTGCAAACATCATCAATAATTATCTAAAAAGAACTTTTATTAATGAAAATAAAGTAGTACATGCTGAAATATTTTAAAAAGCATGAAAAGGCAAACTACTTTTAGATATAGTTTATATTCTTTAGGCAAAAGTAAGAACAAGTTCTCAAAAGAAACCAACTAATATAATCTATTAAGAAACGAAAACAAACAAAGAATTAACTATGTTCACTGCCAATGGTGTTTTCTAACTCTTCAGAAGTACTGCTCCAAAATGCCATGGTAAGATCCATCCAATATTTTAGATCAGGATGTTTTGAAGCAATAATTCGAGTTGTTTCGGTAGACAAATAACATTATCTTCAAGACGTTTCTATCTTTTGATAACAGTGTAATGTAGGCTCACGACTTCATTGTTGTTGCTATTGTGAGTTTCTTCTGCAGAATGACTTGATGCTTCATCACCCTGGTTATCACTATTTTTGCGTTTGTTAACATTTGTCAACATTTTGCTAATGGAGCTATCAATGAGTGGTTGAGGCTCACCAAGCAATTTGCCATAGGGTTTAACATTGTAAAGATCACAGATCCTTCCAATAAGACATGGAAACCCAAGGTTTTTGCCATTACGAGTCATCTCCCTCATGTAATATATAATCATATCACACAAGTTTATTTCTCGACCGCTCCTTAAATAGTAAACCAATTATGCAAAGTCGTGACTCCACACAGAGTTGACCATCATGGAAGGACATAGGTTAGCCACACCCAGTTTTACAAAAGCTTTCAACTCTAAAGATAGATCTTCCGTTGGAAATTTGCGATCCCAAGGAATCTCGCGACCTAACAGTTTCATGGAAATATCTCTTTGGCTTGGTATAGCATTCACATGTCTAGGTAATGTGATACCTTGATTGGACAGACTTGTGATAGATGCTATGAGATCACAGTTTACATCTATTACTGTTTTACGACCATTATTTTGAAGCAGAAGTTTTCATCATTGGTTCCATGAATGTTGGCATATAATTCTCTGACAGTTCCTTCATAAGCTTTTTCATGACCATCAAATATGTTGCCTAAATTAAAGGATCTTACATATTTTACCACATCTTTAAACCTTGTACTATCAACAAGTTGTCTTTCTACAATGAGAGGCTTATCTTTGATGGTAAGATAGAGATGATAACACTCTTTGTCATAGAAAGTGATCCCCGGATATGGATCTCGATGAAAGTTGTTTTTCCTTGATGTGAAGCTCTCTCTTGGTGGAGTAATGGGATTAGCCATCGATTTTCCTCTAATTCTTGTCATAATGAATTAACTCCACGGAAGTTGTTTAAAAAACGTATCACCCCTTTACAGACGTCTTTGAAGTGAATCTTGAACAGATCAGAAGGATCGATCGTGACTCTGGAGAATTTCTGATACAAAAACCTAGGGCGGCGGTTCCCGAACCGTACGGAGGCAGAATGAATTGTCTATGTTTGGTGCGGTATCTCGGGTATATATAGGGGACTGCAAACCCTAATTTCGAGATTCTTATTGTATCAGAATTCGAATTTACTTAAAAACCCAAGTTTTACCATTATACAAATTCCTTTTTGCATGAAACTCCTAAGAGTTTTATTCAAACTGAAACTGCATGTGTTTCTTCTTAGGAAACTAAGACATTCCCTTTTCGAGATAATATTGACAGGTTATTTTCTCAAGGGTGACAATTCTCCTTTATTTTGATTTTAAGAGCTACAAAAATCAAAATTTCTTTACCTTTGGTGGAGCAAGACTCAACACTCAAGTATTTTACCAATAAACCCAAACAGACTAACATAAATCTACAACAATCTACTCCTACCCTTCTACACTCTTTTCTCATCACGAGTAGGTATATGATGAGAAAATCATGTCATGGATTTAGAGAGAGTAGACATGAGTATACGGATACTCACAGATCTTAGACTGGTAATTAATACCATGAGACAGATTCTTGTATTGGGTTTCTTTTGGAACATAGTTTTTTGCCTTTTTCCTATGTTTGACCAAAGGGGTACTCATGGGGATAGAAGCATGCCTTGCTCTTTATGAATTCTTGACACATGAAGTTGGCACTCTTTATCAATGTGTCGAAGATTTCCGCATTTAAAGTAGCGTATATGGGCATGCTTACTTCTTTGTTCCTAGATCTTTTCGATGTATTCTACTAAGCTGACATTAAGATTTTGGAGGGGTCGGCAGAGTAGGTTAACTCGATGTAAGTGTAGAAAATGCCCTTATCTATCAGAGACATCCAAGAAGTGACCCCGTATGGGAAAGATTACCTCAGAAGCATAGAGTATCGTCAGTTGTGCCTCTCAGCGGATTGATCAAGGAAAGAGATAGGCGTCTAGCTGAAGAAGATTACATCAGCACATCCCATGAGAAGAATGGAAAAGCGTACCAAGCAGAGCGGAGGAAGGCACGTCACCGACAAAGGCTGAAAATATGGTTGACCATTTAATGAAGATCAGAACGGTAGGATTTTCAGAGTTGACTCATTGACTCAGTGGGAAATGAGTCATTGTTCTTATCCAATTCGAGATTAGAGACGCTGAAGTATAAAAGGAATACGACAGTATCGAGGTCGACGAGTGAAGACAAGTAGTGTCAGAGTCATATTTGTTTGTATTAGCTGTAATCCAACATGTATAGCGTCTATATAAGGCCATGTATCTCAACGGAGAAAAGGGTTGGAAAAGTGAACTCTGGGGCTGATCTATAGAGAGATAAAGAACA
>JAJJMA010336148.1:0-10072 GCA_023529015.1 Papaver nudicaule
GCCCTAATAACTCTAGTCATTAAGAGTACGGAGATCATACGTATCAATTTTGGTCAGCACCATCTCCAATGGGATAAGATTCCTTCTTTTGCAGAACTTTCTACTTTATATGCTACACAGGTGATGACTAGGGGTACTACTCCTAAGAGAAAATCTAAGGAATTGAATGTCAGTAATGATCAGTTTTGTGCTAACACTATATTATGTTTGCCTATGAAAAAGCCTAGATCTTCTTCTGCTAAAAGTACCCGATCATCTCCAAGGTTTGTTACTCCTACTCAATTAGGTAACGATTCCTTTCATAGATCAAAAAATTTGTCTAAGAAGGTAAATCTTCAAAAGGTTTCAGAGCCTTCTGTTAAGGTGATTAATCCGAAGAAGAAAGTTAAGAAAGGTTCTCTCAAAGGTGATTGTGATTCTAGTGAGGAAGCTAAAGTTTATCCATGTAAAGAAATTGATACTTCAGGGGTTTTGCAACAGCTTCTCGACAATTTTAAGTTAGATTCTGAGATCTTAGATAAATTTCACAATCTTTCTTTTGTCTTTGGGAATCCTGAATTAGCATATGAATTTCTTGCATCTTTTGTTCGTCCCGAGGATACTACTAGTCTGAATTCTCTAGATTTTCCCATCTTCAAGATTTTTGGCGCGGATGCAGTGATGAATGTGAATCTCCTAACTTTTTGTTCTTATCAAGCTTTTCTTAATGTTGGAATTACTATGTAGACTATGCTAATTTTTCTCTTTTGTATCCTTTCAGAGTATGGTTGCTCTAATGAGTGGAATGCGAAGGGTTGAAAAGGCTAAGACTGATTTTTCTGCTTCTAAGAGTGAGATCGAGAGGTTAAAAGATTATGCGATTGAAATTGCGGACCGTTCCGATTTGAATGCATCATTCTTGAAAGATTTTGAGCAGTTTGGGATTTCTATTTCTAATTCTCGGAAACTTGTAAAGGAGAAAGAAGAGGAGCTGAAAATTCTAAAGGCTACTAAAACTCTGTGTGATTCTTCTATATCTGAAGTAAAAGAGCGTGCTGCAGTAATGAACAGGCTTCTTATTGAGTCTAATGCTTCTAAGGCTATCCTTGAAAAGGAATCTTTATCTATGACAAAGGAATGCTCTACTCTAGAATTATCTAATTCAGAATTGAAATCAGGGAATGATGTGTTGGAGAAAGAACTCACTTACTTGAAGTCGCAGCTCTGCATCCTTTGACTCTTTTTACGTTTTCCTCTTTTGCTGCTGAACATCTTTTTATTTGCCTAGTGTTATTGGATGCTATATGTCTCTTTTTTTATTTGCACTTGTTTATTTTTTGTTTAAACCTTTTTAGTGTTTCTTATTTATTTACATATGCGTTTATGGTGATTTTATGGTTCTTTGTCTTTCGTTTGCTTAATTTTGTTGTATTTTTTTTTATTATTATTTCTTCCCATTTGAGAACACATCTATTTCTTAAATGGTGCGAACAGTCTTATTTCGAGATACCTAGCCAGGGTCTATTTATGTGCTCTAATTTGAACTTCAGGTTTGAGCTTATATTGTATTTTGATCGGGGCAGCTCTTTACCAGGATCAGTCTTAGCTATTAATGATAGCAATGGTCTATGATATATGACATCAGATTCTGCCATATAACATTTGGACCTGGGTAGACCATAATAAGGTTAAATTGTTCCCCTTAATGCCTCTTGATCTGAAAGACTTAGTTTTACGAACCTTATCATTAATTGTATATTTCTTTATGTAATTTCTTGTTGTCTGCAGCTTCTGTTTTCTTTCCTCTACAGATCTTGTAGTTTGAGATATTTTTCTTTACTATATATATTTTTGTAATGTGAATTCTGTTTTTCAGAGTCTGTTATATTGATTTCGCAGGTTCTGATTTAATGAATCTTGTTGTTTGTAATGCTGAATATTCCATATGATTGATAAGTAATCATAAAAAGAAATTTTATTGAAAATATGAAAAAGGTATTATTGCATAAGTATGCTTAAGCATATTTTTCGCGCTCTAATCATGAGCTTCTTGTTTTATGCACTTCTATGGGTTTTTCCTTAATTATCTAATGCTCTTATCTATGAGTCTTTTGCTTACTTTAAACATTTTATGCTCTAATATGAGCTTTAATGATGCTCTAACATGAGCTTTTGTTATTGCTCTATTGTGAGCTTGATTATTGCTCTAACATGAGCTTTGTTGTCGTTTCTGACCATGAGTCGACATTTTATTTTTCTCGCTTTTTCTCTTCAGGTTCTGTAACCCTGTATCTGCATTCTAGTAATTGTTCTTCAGGTTCTGACTTCATACTTGGTACGTCGATTCTTGCCTTGCTGTTTCATATGTATCTCCTTTGACCAACGCTAATACTGCCAATTCTTTTGAGACTGATTGATTTCAGGATACGATGCATACTCCATCTCTTGTGTTGAACTTCAGCTTCTGATGGTATGTTGACGGTACGGCCTGTATTACATGTATCCAATTCCTTCCTAATATCACGTTGTAGGGCAACTTTGTGTTTAGCACCAAAAACGTTACCAATGTCGTAATAGGTCCTTCTTTGACTGGTAAAGTTACTTCTCCCATTGGGTAGGTCCTTGATCCGTTGAAGCCTATTATTGCGGAGGTATTTTCCTTGAGTACTCCTTCCTTTGTGAGTTTCATTTGTTCTGCTGCCTGAAGATAAATGATATCGCATGTTGAACCTTGATCGATTAGGATTTTCCTGCAATACCAATTGTCAATTAATAGCTCAATTACTAATGCATCAGAGTGTGGTATAGTGACTCCAGCCAAGTCATGTTTTGTGAATATAATGTCGTTTGGTGGTAGAATTAATTCTTTGCTTTTCGCATCAAGGATACAACCCGTATAATTTACTTCTTCTAGCTTTCCCTTCTTATCTGAGATATCTACCCTTGTGGTGTTCACAGGCATTGGGTCAGAATGGATCATATTTACGCATCCCTTGACAACCTTTTCTGGGCTCTTACTTCCTGGTGGTGCTGTTCCTGTGCTCAGAACAAATTCTTTTAGATATCCTTCCTTTATCTTCCTATCGATGAATCTTCTTAAATTCCTGCAAAAATTAGTATGATGACCATATGATGCATGATATTCACAGTAGGATCTCCCTCTTCCACTATTTCTCATGGGTCTTGGGGGTTCATAGAATGGCTCGTCTTTAAGATGCCTAAGTATTTCTTCTGGGGATGCGTTTAACTTTATGAACGTCTTTTCTTCTTCCCTCCATCTGCTTTCAATATCTTCCCTATGAATTTTTTTCTGATCGGGCTGGTCCATTGGTGATTTTGGCGAATGTACTCTCTTATCCCCCGAATTTGGTATTGTTGCGTAGATTTTGTGTTCAGGAAACATTTTCTTGCCTGACTTTGTTAGACCGTTGTCATGTTCTCTTCGTACGAATTTCCCAGCTTTTCCATAAATGTCATATAAAGAATTCAGCACAAACCCTGAAAATGAATCCCTTATAGGCCCTGGTAAAAGTGTTTTTCTGAATAGTACACATCATCTTCTCATTTTCCTTTCCCACTGGTGCTGCTTCTGCTTTGAATCTTCGTAGAAATTCTGTAAATGATTCATCTGGTTGTTGTTGCACATCAAAGAGTATTTCTAGGACATCAGTCTGTTTGATATTGAATGAATAATTCTGCTTGAACTTGTCTCGTAGGTCTTCATACGTTGTGATTGAATTTTCAGGCAAACTGCTAAACCAATTAAGAGCATCATCCTGCAAACTACTTGGAAAGAAAGGAGCCATAATCAATGTATTGTTCAAATATAATGCCATCATATGTTAGTAGTAGAATGTGTGCTCATTATGATCAGTATCTCCTTTGAATGTCCTGAAAGTTGGTAAATGAAATTTCTCTGGCAAACTGCATTTCTTGATAATTACGGAGAATGGTCCATCATGAAATTTTCTAGTTGGATCAATTTTTGGATTTGCAATCAATTGTCTCACTTTGTCCTCCTGCTCTCGAAGCATCCTTATGATTTTTTCTTCAAACGTTTCTGGTTGCCTTGATACTGCCATTCTTGTTCCTAATTCTGTTGGTATATGGCTCAACATTTGTTGATTTGTGATTACATTTGAGTTGTTTCTCTGTATTCCTTGGTAGCTGCTTCTGTCATTCCTATTTGACTAGTACACTCTTTCTGATACAGATGTCGGTAATTCCAAAGGAGACCTGAATCTTCCGTCAATTAAATCTGGATTTGTGTTTGATACTGTAGTTACTGCAATTGGTTGTCCTGAATGCAGCATATGCAATTTTCCTACCTTTTCAGTGAGTGTAGAAATTGATTTCATCATGTCTCTGAACATGTCAGCTGGTAGCTCAATGACTGGTGATTGTAACATTGGTTCTTTCCCTAATCTTCTCGTATACGGAATATCTGTGATGTCATCAATCTGAATTGTATTTGGTTGAATAGCAGGTTTTGACACGACTGTTGACGAAAGAGGCACTATTGCAGGCTCTGTTGGAAGTGCACTACTCATTGTTAATTGTTGTGTTACTGGTTCTGATATTGTCTCTGTTATTACAGGTTCTGTTGTTGTAGATATTTGTGACATTGAAGGTACATTATTAGTTGTCTGAGATGTTGGTTCTGCTATCGTAACTTGTGGCGCTGCATCAGGTCTTGTAGGTGTCCATGGTGGCATTTCTAGAGTGGGCATTGTTGTTGTGTTCTGACTATTAGATGCTGATCCTTGCTCTGTAGTAGTCCATTGTGGAGATGATATCCCTGATCTTGTTTGTACGCGATTTGGAGCCATCTTTCTTATGAGCTTCACCAATTAAAATTCAAACAATTAGCAAACTTAATGATTTGTATATTTAAATTTAGTAAAAGGAAATCTAGATTATTTGTTAGTAAAAATACTATATTTGATTTTAATTCAACAAAATCATAATCTTCATTTATCCTTGCATATCTCTGACTATTCTTGCATATTTGTTCGCTCTTCAATTTGTCATTGAGATTAATATCATATCTGAAAAAGAATAATTGTATCCAAAATTTAGATTTGCAAAAATTAGATCATGGATATGAAAATAATCTCTATAGAATTTTCTTCTAATTAAACATTAGAAATCTTGACGAAATATATAAGAATTTGAACATTAATCATTCGATTCTAACAAAATACGTTCTGCTAATAATGAAACAATCTCATTCCTCAATATCGATGGAAGATCTCCTATCAACTATTATGGTGAGATTTGGATTTTCTAGATCTAAAAGATCAATTCGGTAAAATATCTGACGGTTATAAATGTTATCATAGTTTAACGCCTATCTACTGGATCTTGACTTCCTAAAAGTATATCTATTATCCTCTAACAGAGTCTGCATGCTGTTTTTCATTTACTAACTCTACAGATCTAGGTTTTTATAATAAGATTTGAATATATTTCTCTATATTTTTTAAACGTAATATGATTTAAATCTGGTCCTATTTGTTATTTGACTATAGAAAACTTTTAATCATGTAATATATTTCATAAGTTAAAACATGCAGAAATGGAGTTTATGCATTTTGAAAGCGTAGTAATTAAATTTAATCGATGCTAAGATGAAAATAATCTTTTAATTTAATAGAAATTTCCCCGAGCGTAATATCTTTTTGATCTATTAGCTTTTTCGGTTTGATCACGTCTTTGAATCTTCATATTCATTATTTCTTTACCTTTCTAATTTGAGTCGTCGGGTTTTTCTCATGAAAACGTTAAAAATGTTAGATCAATCTTCCAATTGTCATTATTTGACTACAAATACTCCTAATATGTCATCTAAAAACGTTTATTTACTCAAATTTTTAATTAAACATTAAAATTTTTAGATCTGTAATTTTAGGTTTTAAAATTTCATTTTATTGCCAAAAGGCTTCGATCGTGAAATTATTTGAAAATGTAATGAAGTTCATTGAAAACAGTTTTAAAACTTTCAAATCTGAATGATAACAATGAAATATGCTCAACAAATAAGAATTCAAGCTTAGTCGGTGCCAAATGAAGATACAAAATTAGGTTTAGATCATACCTTCACCAATTATCCGGTATGAATCCGGTGATCTAAGAGATAATTAGACTTTGCTTTGATCTGCCTATCTTCTCCTAATGATTGAATCTCCTTAGCAGTCTCCGTTGTTGCTTAACTGCCTTAAGTCGTGTCGGGTTCTGTATCCACAACCATTTGCGCCTATCCGGACTCTGGTACCTTGGTCTGATCCTCCTCTGGGTCGTCATGCAGGAGCTGCAGTACCTCTCGTCCAGTTCCTCTTGCCTTCTGTAGTGGATAATATATTTTGTCATCTACATACCTAATAGAGGATGACTATATCACAACAAGCTTTCACCTAAGTGAAAGAGTTTACGATCAATTCCACAGAGAAACTTCACGTATGCTTGATGCTTGTGGTTTTTTGTCCTGAAACCCTCTATTTATAGCACTCAATAAGATAGGTTTCTTAGGAATAAAGCAACTAGTTACTTGTTCCACAAGTTTAGCAAGTGCCCGTGTAAAACGAACCCGTTACTTGACTACCACACAAAGTAACCTAGATTTATCTCAATTGGAAATCTTTATCATTTATCTGCCAAGTGTTTTGTTAGCTCACAAACACTTCAAGATTGATATCCAACAAACCAGAGAGAATCTTTATCTTATTGACACATTGAGAATCGTTAGATGAACCACATAAGATATTTTCGTGATAACCAAGTACATCTAAGAGATAAAAGAGTCAGAGTTTAACCCGTGTGAAATTCCAGAAGAATATCCACGTGGACGGTTCGGGAACCGTCCTTCTGAATTGCGGCCAGATACATCGAACATGTGGTTCACGTACATGTATGAGTACAAATTGATGTTTTGGAACTCAGGAGAAATTTCCGGAGTCACTGTTCACGAACCGGTTCGTGAACCGCCGTTACTCAGAATTGGGGTTTAACTGGATCTGCTGGAAGTTCTGGGTTGGGCCAGTACTTAGACGTGTTATACGCCCTCAGCTAGAATCCACTGGACTCTTGCTCAAGAGTACTCCTTTAGATTCACCCATATCCTACAAGTCATTTGCAAGCAAACCATTGCTATGGAAAGATGGTATCAAATCTATCTCATGCATTCTTGTAACCTTAGTATTCGTGGGACAAATAACAACATAACACATGGTTATGTAGACAAGAACACGATCTCAATCGTTATTAGTATCTCTACTAAAGTAGCCGACCATTTCGAAAGATATAATAAGTAGAATATAAGAATTTCCATTAAGTCATAACTCCTACTAACCTTTTGTCGATAGAAAATAATTGATGTCTTCTTTGTCTTCAAGGTCTCTCCTACTTTGTCTATATCCCAATTCTGAAATCTAAACTCTAGTAGGCTAAATCAAGATTGTGTTTTGATACCTAAAACTGACAACTAGTTTGATATACCAACGCTAGTGGGTTTGACCGGACAATGCCCTAACAATCTCCCCTTTGTCAATTTTAGTGACAAAACCAATTTACACATGGATTCAAAAGATATACAATTAAGTACTAACCAGATGTATCTTGATTTCTTGAATTCTTCAACTTCTCCCTTGAGTCTTGATGTGTTCGTTTAACTCTTGTTGATGAATTCGTAGACATCACGTACAATATATCCAGATCAAACAACCACAAAGGTACGCTCAAGCTTACATGAGTTAATATGCTAATCCCACATGTTGTTTGTGCAAATAGTAAGAACCTGAGCAAACTTTAAAGTCTGTGTATCAAAACTTTTAAAGTGATTCTATTCATACTTGATACAAAGCTTCTTCTTAACTTAATTACTCCCCCTTACTTGATACTTTGAAAAAGTACAGCAAGTAAGCACATGATGTTCTCCCCCTATGGTTATGAGCCCCAAGAACAACAACCATATGTATTCCCCCCCTATTTGACACAAAAATATGACAAAGTAGTTTGAGACTAGGGTTTCAAACCTATAAATAGGTCAAGTTAAGTACTCGCATACCAGTTTAAGATGACATAACTAGGAAATCGGAACGAAGATTTCTAAGTTGATTTATCTTTGGATAAATATAGACACACTTTTCTCCTAATATTCCACATCCACGCTCCCCAAAAAGATTTGTTATTAAGCGCAAGCTCAGTTAAGAACTCTCCCCATGTGGTGTTATTCAATAAAGAACAACATACAAAGCCTAACTTGGACAAACAATTTAATGTATCCAGTTTTCCTTTGTTTATAGTCTCTTTTCCTTAGCCAGATTTTTTGAAAAGAGTATATGATTCTGAGTTTGTGAAAACCCTTTGTTTATAGACATAACTTTGCATCACTACTGAGGTAATGGAAAAAACTATGTATTGCAATGAGATTGAGGTAGACAAATCAAGTATTGCAAACATCATTAATAATCATCTAAAAAGAACTTTTATTAATGAAATAAAGTAGTACATGCTGAAAAACTCTAAAAAGCATGAAAAGGCAAACTACTTTTAGATATAGTTTATATTCCTTAGGCAAAAGTAAGAACATGTTCTCACAAGGAATCAACTAATCTTTTGAAAAGAAGTCATGACGAAGTTATTGATTTCCTCAATGTCTTGATCTTCATTCATAGGCATAGGAATTTCCGGATCGAATCCCTTAGTTAATCAGTAGGAGTATCATATTTCAGACAATAAAGATCGACGTGTTTAGTTCACCAACAAACATAATCAGTTCCTTCAACTACACTCAACTGGATGGAAATTGGATTTCATATTATCATCATATATAATTAGCTTCCCTAAATTAAATACACAAAAAGTTGTTATCTTCTAATCAATCAATCGGTATGTCATCGACTACATCATTTTTTGATACTGTAAATTTGGTGCGGTCTTTCTCTAGATTTGGTTGTCAGAAATTGGCAAGCTGCCATTTCGTAACTGTCAACAATTATTTTATTTATTTATTTTGCCAGAAACTTGTTCTCTGTTTTTACCAATAATATGTCGCCGTCTATATCACAAAAATCCGTGACATACCAATTAGCAACACCACCGCCAAGGTGATCTAAAGGGGATATTTCTAGTCAAGGTTGGGTTACTTTTAAAATTAGATTATCACATTCTTTTGAACATAAATTTCATCATACATTAGGCTCACTTACAGATGCCTTATGAACTTCTTTCATAAGATCTTCTTGTTGTTTTACAAGAGCTTGTTGAACATCCAGAGTTTTTAGAAACACTTCCCCAAGAGATCTTACTTCTCTTTTTGTTTCTCTGCATTCTTTGAGAATAGATGCAATCCTTTGATTCTTCTGAGAAGGTTCATCCTTGTCAGACTTAGATTTTTTTCTTCTTCTTCTTGAACCAGGGTTTCTTTCCTTTGTTTTTCGCTGCTTTTAAAGGATCTTCTGTCTTCATGGTATCCTTGTTAGTTGACTTAGGATCCTTGCTTGGGGAGGCGATAACAAGGAGTTTTACCATGATGAGGAGTTTAAGGTGAGAATAAGAAGAGACTTCTCGTTTCTTTATAAACAGTTCCTCCAAGAATTTTCGAAGAGATAAGGATTCTCATAACTATCAGATACGATACGGATTTACCCTAATATCGTACTAGGGCTGTAAATATTACCCAAAAAATCCATGTCCGGTCTGGCCTTCCTGTACCCATAAGATCCCAAAGCCCGTCCTTGCCCGTCGCAGGCAGCCCGGCCTGGCCCGGTTGATTCTTTTGGGCAGGCTCAGGCTTCGTCTAAAATTTAGCTACCTGGCCTGGCACCCGTTCAAAGTACCCGGCCTGCTACCCGCCTGTACATACCCGATCCATAGACCCTTTATAGACTACATTAATCCTAAAACCTAAGATTTTATTTCCAATCTATCACAACCACAATCTCGGATTTCCTTCCACCAGTAACTTACTCCTCCTCAAACATAGCCACAATCACACATTTCATTTGGGAATCATCATATTTTCTTTCCATATCTTTGAAGCAAAAGATTTTTTTTTCTTCAATTTCATCAAATTTTCCAAATTTCTTCTCAAAGT
>JAJJMA010336158.1:0-16053 GCA_023529015.1 Papaver nudicaule
CAGGTAACAACAAGCATCCCACTCCTTTTGTTACCAAAAATTGCCTTTATTGTGGTGGTAAAGGTCACTTGGCTAGAAGCTGCAGATTCCGTAAAAGGAATGAGAAAGCCAATGGCTCGATTATTCCTGTTGTTTTGGAGATTCACATCAAACTTAACAACAACGGAGCATCTTCTAATGATCCAGGTTGTGAACGTCCAACCTTTAGGCATAAGAAACAGAATTATGACAAGCCAAGTTTTGCCTATAAACGCTCTACAAGTCCTCTCGTAATCGTCATAATTACAGAAAGAAAAACAACTTTGTACAAGCGAAGACTAGATCTGATGTTCCCAATTGGAGATCAACTAACCTGCAAAAGGATAGTCAATCCAATTCTCTCTCAAGTAACCTTGATGAGAAAGATGGGAAGAAAGATCATATTGCTCATAATATTGATAGAGCAATAAATGCCAAAGAGATTGATCACCCTAGTGAGGCTACCCGAAGAGAATTCATGAAAAATAGTGTGTCCTTTTACCAACAAATATTTGGTATGGTTAAATCACAACATGAAATGCTTGGGTTACTGATGAAAAACAGGAAAAAGGGTAAGGCAAAGAAATCTAAGCCAAAGACTACTTCTGGTGAAAAACCCAGTGATGTAGTAGTTCTTGTTTTGACTACCAAAGGTGAACAAGAAATTGTTCACTCTAACACAACTTTATTGTGTTTGTGCGACCTCACCATGTAGTGCCCTTTCAATTGATACAGTGAGGTAAAGCACAAGAATAGGGCACAAACCCGGTTGGAGATTACATAAAGGTATGTTAACATTTATTTGTTTAAAGGTTGTCAAATCCTTGAATATGAATATGTATCTTTCATGTTTCTCTAACTCAACTTGGCTTTAAGAGTTCTTAAATGTACAAGTTGCAAACAAAGTCTATGACTTCTGTTTTGAACAAAGAGTGAATCCTACCGACATGACATTCTTGTTATGTTAGTATACCTTCTTGGTGTACTACGGTTATAGGATCATTATGAGTTAAACCTAATCTGAAGGTGTCCGGTTCGCGAACCGTACATGAAACAGAAACTCGGAGAATCTCCTGAGTTCCGAAAGCTCATTTAAGTTCGTGTAGCTACACAAACCTCTAAATCGAGTCTTTTGGCTGTTATTCAGATTTGAGAATATTCTTCCAGAATTTCACACAGGTTAAACTCTGAGACTCATGGAACTCATAAAGTCCAATGTGATCTTTGTTCCAAGGAAAACTTTATTCACACTTATTGGTGAAACTCCATGTGAAAAAGTCAAGCCTTTACTCTAAGAATAAATCAATCTTTGTTAACACAAGTTTTGTATATCTTAGAGGGCAATACATGATCTTTTTGATCATGCTGTGGGTATTGCCAACATGACTTTATTTATTGTTATCATAGTAATGATTATATCAAAGTCATAGATATCATAAAAGTTTTATTACCTTCTTGTTTTAAGAAGAGAAAACTTTTTGTGATCGTACTCTTATTTCTTAGAAAATGGCTAAGAAAAGAGATTATTAGCAAAGCAAAACTGGATAACATTAAATTTTTTTTGTCCATGTTCGTCTTTGTCAGTTGTTCTTTAATGAATGACACCACACGGGGGAGAGTTCTTATTTGAACTTGCGCTTAATAACAAATCTTTTTGGGGAGCGTGGATGTGGAATATTGGGAGAAAGTGTATCTATATTTCTCCATAAGGTGAGAACTCAGGAATCTTGTTGTTCAGATTACCTAAGTATACCATCTTTAAACTTGATATGCGAGTACTTAGCTTCACCTGTTATTATAGGTGTATGAAACCCTAGTCTCAAACTACTTTGTCATATTTTTGTGACAAATAGGGGGAGAATACATATGGTTCTTACTTCTTGTGGTTGCATTAAGGTGCATAACCATAGGGGAAGAACATCATGTGCTTACTTGTTGTGCTTTTCACAAAGTATCAAGTAAGGGGGAGTAATTAAAGCTGAGATCAAGCTTCGTATCAAGAATGAGTAGAATCACTTTAAAAGTTCTGATACACCAACTTTAAAGTTTGCTCAGATTCTTACTCTTACGCACAAACAACATGTGGGATGAGCATACTAACCCACGTAAGCTTAAGCGTACCTTTATGGTTGTTTGAGCTGGATATGTTGTGACTGCTGACTACGGCTTTATCAACAAGAGTTTAATGAACACATCAAGACTCAAGGGAGAAGTTGAAGAATTCAAGAAATCAAGAGCTACATTTGGTTAGTACTTCATTGTATATTATTTGAATCTATATGTAAATTGGTTTTGTCACTAAAATTGACAAAGGGGGAGATTGTTAGGGCATTGTCCGGTCAAACCCACTAGCGTTGGTATGTCAAGTTGGTTGTCAGTTTTAGGTGTCAAAACTCAATCTTGATTTAGCCTACTAGAGTTTAGATTTCGGAATTGGGATATAGACAAAGTAGTAGAGACCTTGAAGACGAAGACTGTGAAGACAAAGAAGACATCAATTATTCTTCATCGACAAAAGGTTAGTAGGAGTTATGACTTTATGGAAATTATTCTATTCTACTTTCTCTATTATTTCGAAATATAGTCGACTACTTTAGTAGTGATAATAGCGATTGAGATCGTATTCTTGTGTAACGTGACCTTGTGTCATGACCAGTGTTTGCTCCCACAAATACTGTGAGTACAAGAATGAATGAGACAGATTCGGTGCCATGTGTCCGTTAATTACAATGGTTTGCTTGCAAACTGTTAGTTGGATATGGATGAATCTAAAGGAGTACTCTTGAGCAAAGAGTCCATGGATTACAGCTGAGGACGTACACACGTCTAAGTTCTGGCTAAGCCCAGTACTTCCAGCGGAATCCAGATTTGACGAAATCTGACAGGCGGACGGTTCACGAACCGGTTCGCAAACCTGAAACTCGGAAATCTTCTGAGTTCCAAAGTGACTGAACATTTCGCGAACCTGTACGCGAATCCAATGTTGGTTACTTTGCTGGTGTCGGATTTAGTGGATATTCTTTCAGAATTTCACTTGAGTCAAACTCTAAACTCCTTTATCTCTTAGGTGGACTTGTATATCACATAAATATCTTTTGTGGTCCATCTAACGATCCTCAATGAGTCAATAAGATAAGATTATCTCTGGTCTGTTGGATTTCTATCTTGAAGTGTTTTTGCGCTAACAAAACACTTCGCAGATAAACTTAAAAAGAATTCCAATTGAGATTAATCTCTATTACTTGGTTGGCAAGTTTAGGGTTTCCTTAACTTGTGGGACAAGTGTGAGTGTAGAAAATGCCTTAGGCCAATTCAAAGTGCTTAGGAGAGGATTTGTATTAGAGAAGGGCATCCATAAGAAGAGAAGAATGATGACAGCGGTATACTTCGGCGGTAATCAACTACTGGGAGATGGCGCTGATTGAAATTGGGCACAGCGGCATATAATAAGATAAGTGATAGCGGCACATTACCGACAAAAGCTGAATAAGTTGGTTGAGCATTTAATGCTGAGCAGAACGGTCGGATTGTCAGAGTTGACTTGTCGACTCAGTGGAATTCGAGTCATCAATCTTATCCAATCCAGAGTAATGGGCGCTGAGGATGCAAAGGAAGGGCGCAGAGGCGCTGAGGAGCTGAGGAAGGACAACGGTATTGAAGATAGCAGTACGAAGACAAATAGTGTCAGAAAGATTTGTATGTATTAGTTGTTCTCCACTATGTAACTAACGCCTATATAAGGCTATGTACGCTTACAGATAGGGGGGTTGGAAAAGTGATTGCTAGGGTTTGATTTACTGAGAGGAATATCTTCTTCTCCTTAGCTCAAACTGGTGGTAAGATCTTGAGATTGCTATAGAGTGATTAGCCTTTGCAAGGTGAGATGCAAGGAACCATTTAATGATGATTTATACTTGAGAGTGTTGGTTCTCTTATCTGTTATACTATGCTTGTGATTTCTATTTATGGCTATGTCTCTTATTTATGCTCAAGTGTTAATATGTATGCTTGTGATGTTTTACTTTAAGTATGATTGTTAAGCTGTGTTTATGGTCTTAAAGTAGGGGTGTATTGGTAAAATCTCTACTATGGAGATTTTACCAATTACATTTTGGCGCTAGAAGAGGTCTGAACCTGTGTTTTTCAAAAAATTTCTTCTTGTTTTAATGAAACTTAAGCTATTCTGTGTGGTAATGAGGTTCTTAAGTATTGGTTATGCTGCTGTGTTTGATGGCTGTTCAACTTTCTCGTTATAGGAATTATAGGTATGTTTACTGTTGTTTAAGGAGGCTGAACCTTAAAAGGCTCCTGTGTTAGGAAGTATTGAATGTCTTTAACATGATTAAGGGTGTCTTAACAGCCCATACGCTGCTGGTAGTTCTTAACCATAAGTATGATGGTAAACTTGTTAAAATCTTCCTTTTATAGAAATCTTTGAACGTGTTGCTGTTGTCAGCCTTTATAAAACCATTGAAAAACCTTTATGTTAAGGTGTGTGGGCGTCATTAGTGTGTTAATAGTTGTGTTTAGATGTGGTTCTTCTCATTCATAAGGGCATAACATGATTTCTTCTTCTAAACTTATAAAAAAGAGATTGTTGTTTTTCATCCATAAAGATGTTGGCTCAAAAACTAGAATTTCAACTTTTTCTTTCTATGTTATGCTCGAACATGTAACAAGGGTTTTATGTTTAGTTGTTATAAAACTATTCTTTCTTTGATAAGTCTATATATGTCATTATGAGTCTAGAATGATGGTAGATTTCCATGTGGAATATGATTCTTGGCAGATAGCATTTTGGTAGTTAGGCTTAATGTTGGTGTCTCTTATTTTCATAGTGTGATTTTTGGGTTAAAGTTTTGTGAAAAGACATTAACAAAATCTCAGTGCCGTACAGATTTTGATCTATGATATGAATATGGTTATCAAACTTTGGTGTTCTTAGGGTTTCCACGAGTTTTCAAAATTTTAGGGTTTTCTTTCAACTGCCGACAAGATTAGGTCATACTCTGCAAACATTGCTGCTATAGTTCTGAGCTATTTTGTTTGTTTCCTACTTTATCAGAAACTGCTCAACCACCTCCACTAACGGATTTGGCATTTGCTAACAGTCAAGCTAGCTTAATACTGTCAGGAAGTGCTTTTGTTGTTTTCTACACAGGATACCAAATGGCGACTAAGCGGAAAGGAAGTACGGCGTCAACAAGTAAAGCTCCAAAATTTCCCATACCCGCTCAGTCTGTACCCCTTCCTAATCGACATAACTTGAGAAGTTCAGCGGTACCACCGCTAGGCTTTGCGCATGATTTTTTCTTGAGCGGCAATACAAGTCAACATCCAACAACGCCACAGCCGGTGATTCAGCAACAACAGCCAGCAACGCCGACACCAGAACAACAGCAAACAGCAGCAATGCAGACAGCAGTACCCCCACAGCAAACAGCTGCAATGCAGACAGCAGTACCTCAACAGCAGACAGCGGCTATGGATTCTGTTCTGATACAAGACATAACACATTTGGATGGGATACCAGAAGAAGATGAGGAAGAAGAAGTTCCAGCGCAAAGTAAAGGAAAAGCAGTGGATGATGGCACCATCAAAGAAACAGCGATTCCCGGTGAGACGTCTCATGCAGTTGAGGGATTATCAAGGGTAGTAGGTGGCAATCTCAACACTAATGGGTTACCCCCAAGAGCAGTTGGCAACACTTCAAATGAGGTAGGAGGTAGCAGTAGAATGGCAGTAGCTGTTGGAACATCAAGAACGGCGCCAATTACAGTGTCAGAAGGAAAAGCAGGATCCACTAGCGCTACTGAGGAAATGCTAAAGAAGTTCTTTGAACAAAGCACAATAAATCAAGCTCAGATGCAGTTGCAGATGCAAAGACAGATGGACATTATCCTCCAGAGCAATTTACAGTTGGCAGAGCAGCATAGGCAGTTAATGGAAAGCCGTAGCAAAAGTCGCTCAACTCATACAGTGCACAAACATCAAAAGAGCAGATCTACAAGACCAGAGGTGGCAGCGTCTACAATGAAAAAAGAAGAAGGAAGTAAGAGGACCGGGAAATCTAATCATGAAGAGGAAAGTTACGCCGGCTCGGACAAATTGGATGATATACAAGAATACGTCGCAAAGAGGTTACGCCGTATGGAAAAGAAGATAGCAGAAGCTGCCGGACAGCCAAAAGATGACAAGTTACATAAGGCAATTTTAGAAGCAAAAAAGACACCATTTGTAGATGAAATTACGTATGGACACGTATCCAGGAAATTTAGCATGCCAACTTTCACATCAATCTTCGACGGTACAGGAGATCCAACCTTACACTTACAATGTTACATGAGAGATTTAACGACATGGACCGGCTCAGATCCAATAATGTGCATGTCATTTGCCGCTGCTCTCAAGGATGAAGCCTTGGCTTGGTTCGGCGGTCTGAGAGAGAAGTCAATTGCGAGATACACACGGTTGGAAGAGAAATTCATTGCAAATTATATACAAAACAAGAGACTGCGCCCTGGGGCAGAAAAGTTGTTTAACAATAAGAAAAGACCCATGGAATCGTGTAGAAGTTATAGTATGAGGTGGAGAAAGCTTTGTAGTGAAGTGGGATCGGCGGTATCTGACAAAGAAAAGATGCGAGCATTTATGAGTTCAATGGAAACAACGGATAAGATGTTCCAATCTTTATATTGGACTCCAGTAGCAGATATAGGAGAATTGAGAGCTAGACAAAATGAATGGTTGATATATGAAGAAATGCAAGAAGAAGAGGAACGCCAGAAGAAGGAAAGGGCAAAGCATGCTCATTCTATTAACAATTTGTCACCAGAAAAACAAGAAGAAGCAAGAAAAGAACGGATTATAAAGGAGCACAAAAAATTGGAAGCAACAGCAGCAACACCCTCAGCGGCAGTCGTCCCACATCAGCAACCACAGGAGCGACAACAGTATCAGCAGAACAACACTCAGCAGTGGAATCAGGGAAAAAGAGACACTTACGCAGGAAGAGATGATCAAGACAACAGAGGAGGATATGATAATAGAGGTAGATACGCCAACAACGATAGAAGGAATTACGGCGACAACAGAGGAGGATATGACAACCGGCGACAAGGTAATGGTGATAGAAGATTCAACAATGACAATCGAAGATTCGGCGACAGAAAGCCAGGATACCCAGACTTCCAGGATGCCACATTACCAAAACTACGTGTCACATATACTGATGCATGGGGACAGATAGAGAGTTCAGCGTCAAGGAATGAAATTCGTTATCCTTTTAACAGAGGAAATCCCTTGAACGCTATTTCCAATACCAGCCAATACTGCCAATATCATCAATTCCATGGTCATTCAACTGAAAACTGCACAGGAGTTCAGAGAGAAGTACATAGATTCATCCGCATGGGAAGATTCCAAGATTTCTTAGAGTTACCTCCAGCGCCACCAATGGAGGTTCAGCCAATCCAGGTTGTACAACCAAAACCTGAAGTTTTCGAAGCCGAAGTTCAGCGTGATCTCAAAGAGTTGAATTGTTTCTCTATTGTGCATTCAACAATCAGTAGAGACGAATTCCATAATAATGTAATGTCAAGGATTCATAAGAGGGATAGCGATGGCAAAGAGATTTTCAGTGTCGCCGTCAAGAACAGCCCACTGTTAGAATGGATGAAAAAGCCAGTCAGTTTTTCGGCGGTAGAATTATCACCTGAGGCAAGAAATCACTTGAATCCATTGGTTCTGACTATCCAAATAGGAAAATTCAAAGTTCCAAGAGTACTGGTGGATCCAGGGAGTTCTGTGGATATCCTCTTCAATTCAGCGTACCAGGCCATGGACTCTAAAGAAGAACCGGTAGAATCATTAATTCCTTCTTCATACAACATCTATGGATTTAATGGGATAGCGTCCAAGCCTAAAGGAGAAGTGAAGATGAAGGTTGTTACATGCAAGACCTTGATCATGGATACTACTTTCTGTGTTGTGGATGTAGATTCGCCATATGCAGCAATCCTTGGCAGACCATGGTTACACAACATCAAGGGAGTACCTTCGACCTATCATCAGCGGCTGCGATTTCCAACTCCAGAAGGGGTAGCTGAATACATTGGCGACTCATCTACAGCAAAGGCATGCAATGAAGTAGACGTTAAGATGCGTGAAACTCGAAAGTCCAGGCTAAATGAGAAAAAGAAGCAGACAAAAGAGGCAACTAAGGCTAAAGAAATAACCACACTAGTCGCCGACCCCAACAAATACATTCTTTCTGTGAAGGAGGGCGACTCAACAGCAAGTCCTTCAGCGGCACCTTTATAGCAATTAAAGGAACCTTCGCCTATGGGTGAGCCAGATCTGCATTTCACAGCGGTAGAACCTACAAGGGAGATCAACATAGGTGAAGAGGATGCTCCTAAGATAGTAAAAATTGGTACCTTATTGAGTGAAGAAGAATCTCGGCAGTTAGAAGCTTTACTAAAAGAGTATGTGGATGTTTTTGCTTGGGGCATGAATGAGATGCCTGGTATTGATCCAGAAACTGCATGCCATAAGTTGGATATAGATCCAAGAATCAGACCATTCAAGCAGCGTCCAAGGAAGTTGGCACCAGCGTACAAGGAGGCGGTGGAAGCAGATATTGACAAGATGAGGGCGTCAGGAATCATTAGGCCAGTCCAATATCCGGAGTGGATAGCTAATATGGTGGTGGTTCCTAAGAAGAATAAAGGGGTAAGAATTTGCATTGACTTCAGCGACTTGAATAGGGCGTGTCCCAAGAATAGCTTTCCATTACCAAGCATAGATCAGACTGTCGATGCCACTTCTGGGCATGAATTACTATCTTTCATGGACGGCTATTCTGGATATAACCAGATACCGCTGGCAGAAGAAGATCAGCGGCACACAGCTTTCTTCTCTACTAAAGGTTTATTTTGTTACACAAGAATGCCATTTGGTCTTAAGAATGCTGGTACTACATATCAAATGATGGCCCAAGATATGTTCAAAAAATGGATAGGTAAAACTATGGAGGTTTATGTTGACGATATGTTGGTCAAGAGCAAGAAAAAGAAGAATCACGTGCAAGACTTGAAAGAAATTTTCGATCACATGAGAGTAACCAAGTTGAAGATCAACCCAGCAAAGTGTGTATTCGGCGTCACCTCCGGAAAGTTTTTGGGTTATGTTGTCACAAAAAAGGGAGTAGAGGCAGACCAAGCCAAGGTCAAAGCTATTTTGGAAATGCCCTCGCCTGTAACCCTGAAAGATGTTATGCGCTTAAACGGCATATTGGCGTCTCTTAACAGATTTATATCTCGGTTTTCTGATAAATGCAAGTTATTCTTCCAAATGCTAAAGAAAGGAGAGAAGTTCAATTGGACAAGTGATCATGAAGTTGCTTTTCAGGGGATAAAGAAGTACTTAGCCACCTTACCAGCTATTCAGCCGCCGGAACATGGAGAAGAATTGAGAGTTTACTTAGCGGCCACATCATCAGCGGTTAGTGCAGTTTTAGTGCGGACAAAAGGAGGAGAGACACCAATTTACTATATTAGTCGAACTCTACAACCCGCTGAGAAAAATTATACTAAGATAGAGCAATTAATACTAGCTCTGGTTTTTGCCACTAACAGACTTCGTCCATATTTTCATGCTCATCCCATAACGGTACTCACCAAAACTCCCATTGAAGCCATTCTTCATAGTTCTCAAAGAGCAGGGCGTATTGCAAAATGGAATGCTCAGATAGATCAGTACGGCGTCAAATATGAAATCAGGACAGCTCAAAGGTCACAGGTTATCGCTGATTTTCTGGCAGACTTCCCAATTGAAGAAGAAGAAGAAGAAACTGAAGACATCCCATTCATGGAGAAGGAAGATCCGGATGAAGGAGTCCCTGACTTGCTGAAAAGAGATCCAAATCAATGGGAAGTATACGTTGATGGCTCAGCTAATAAAGAGGGCAAAGGAATTGGTATAGTCTTTATCTCGCCAAAAGGCTCAAGGATAGTCCACTCATTCAGATTAGAGTTCCCAGCTACAAACAATGAAGCAGAATACGAAGCGGTAATACACGCTATGAGACTCATAATCGAGATGGACATCAGCAACATCCGCTTAACTAGTGATTCCCAATTGGTCATTCAACAGATCCTAGGCAGATATGAAGCACATGATAGCTCACTAAAACAGTACTTACAATTGGCAAGAGAATACGCTAACAAGATTACCGGCATCGAATTTAGACATATATGCAGAAATGACAACAAACATGCTGATGCGCTGGCATTTATCTCCTCTATGATGACGGATCCAGAAATACCGGCAATAGCAATTGAAAGATTAAAGATGTCGTCAATAGAAGAAAGAAGTCAACAGGAAGTTCTGGCGGTAGACATTGAAGAATCAGCGGAAACAGACTGGAGAACTCCCATCAGATATTACTTGGAGCATCTCACCACTCCTGGAAACAAGATGCTAGCGCACAAGGTCATAAGCAGATCAAGAAATTATGAGTTGAGAGAGGGCGTATTATACAGAAGATCATTTGCTGGGCCGTTATTACGATGCGTATCAAGGGAGGAAGGAAGGAAGCTGTTGAAGGAAATTCATGAGGGAGATTGCGGAAATCACAGCGGGCAGAGGGCGCTGGCTATAAAAGTGAAAATGCAAGGCTATTACTGGCCTTGGATGAATGGTGACTCCGCTGAATATGCTAAGCGGTGTAGGAATTGTCAGCTGTATGCAAATAAGATAAAGGCACCAGCAGTATCGCTGAATTCAGTATTAAGCCCTTGGCCCTTTGCCAAGTGGGGGATTGACATCATTGGACCGCTAACACCAGGATCAGGACAGCGAAAATATATCATTGTAGCAACAGACTATTTTACTAAATGGTGTGAAGCTAAGGCAATTAGACAAAGAACAGGAAAAGAAGTGTTTACATTCATATGGGAAAACATATTCTGTCGTTTTGGTGTTCCGGCGGAAATTTGCACTGACAATGGGAAGGAATTGGTCGGCGAGAATATTGAAAACCTGATGGCAACATACGACGTTAAACTGGGAAAATCCACTCCTATCTATCCTCAAAGCAACGGGCAGGCGGAGGCCACCAATAAAACAATAGGAATGGGGTTAAAAAAGAGAGTTGAGGGACACAAGAAGGCATGGTGTGAGCATCTTCACAATGTCTTATGGTCTTACAGAACTACAATTCGAGAGGCGACTGGAGCATCTCCCTTTTTACTCATATTTGGTGCAGAAGCGGTACTTCCATCAGAAGTTACGTTGCCAACGACAAAACACGAAGCTTGGGAGAAGAATCTCAATACAGACTTAATCTTGGCAAAACTAGACGACTTGGAAGAACATCGGCTCATTGCTTTGACTCATATGGAGAATTACCATCGCCGTCTAGCCAGGGAGTATAATAAGCGTGTAGTGCCAAGAGACTATCAGCCTGGTGACCTTGTATTAAGAGAGGTACCGCCGTATCAGAAGAAGAAAGGATGTAAGAAGCTGGAACCTACTTGGGAAGGCCCTTATGTTATCAAGCGTGTAGCGGGTAGTGGAGCTTATGTGTTAGTTGATGAGCATGGAAAAGAACTTGAGCATCCATGGAATGCCAAGTTTATTAAGAGATTCTATCCATAAGGTTACATGTAAAAATCCGAAGTCTTGGGCGGGCATAATACCCAAGAAGTCTTATTAGCTTTTGTAATTTGCAGCAAATAAGATCCGGGGACGTAGGTTTGCTTTATGCGCCGAACCCCGTTAACAAATTATTGTGTCATTTTAATTATTCGTATACGGCGACAAATACGCTGAGGCAAAATTACCAAGAAAAATTTACAAGGCTCAATAGCCATACGCTGAGGCAAAATTGCCAAAGAAAAATTTACAAAGCTCAATAGCCATACGTTGAGGCAAAATTGCCAAAGAAAAATTTACAAGGCTCAGTAGCCATACGCTGAGGCAAAATTGCCAAAGAAAAATTTACAAGGCTCAATAG
This sequence comes from Papaver nudicaule, assembly GCA_023529015.1. Taxonomy (NCBI): domain Eukaryota; kingdom Viridiplantae; phylum Streptophyta; class Magnoliopsida; order Ranunculales; family Papaveraceae; genus Papaver; species Papaver nudicaule. Next base: position 12,038 of record JAJJMA010336158.1, read on the forward strand.
CCATATGATGAGGCAAGATTGCCATGAAAGTCGTACGCCGGGGTATAACGAAACATTTTAGATGTCTGACTAATAGTAAATCTGGCTAACTGGTGCTATAACTCCTGACGCGTTACTTGTTGATCTGTAAGTGCTGGCAGAAAAATATAAGACTCCCGGAGGCACTAACCACCCTCTTGGCAAACCTACCACTTATAATAAATCGCGGACGGGCACAAGTAACAATGTATAGCGAAAACGGGTGCGATGTGGCTAAGAAAGAATGATGTCAGTTCATCATTAAAATAAAATGGATTCGAGTATACCGGCGGAAATAAGAAAATGGAAAGACTCAAAAGTCTAGCTCATATTCATTAAAGTTCCATAACAAAAAAGTGAGAGATATGAATATATCTCTTGAGAAACAAAAACATGAACAGCTAAGAGTTATCTAGATCACGCTTGATGACTGGAAGATGAAACATTTGTCAGACTTGCACTTCTGAAGACTTCAAGGGATTGTCAACAGCCATATTTGGATCCTTAATAGAGGTGTCAATATTTTCTTCTCCACCCTCAGTGGAAACTGCACCCTTTTCTTGGTTTGATTCGTTGGCACCCTGGTCTGAATTTTTAGAGGCGTCCTGGCCGTCATTAGCATTAGCACCTTTGCCGCCATCTTGATGAGAATCTCGACCTTTTGGCTGCAAATCTTCGTCACCTTCGGCGTCCTCTTCTTCACCACTTTCCTCTCCAGAATCTGACCCGCTGTCTATGTGAACAGTATCTTCAGCATTACCTTCATCCTCAGCAGCAACAGGAGTAGTCTCGGTGTCAGGAGGAAAGCGGCCAGGGGCATAGTCTTCTGGAATATCTATATTGTGATCAGGGCAAAATGAGGCCAAATACATCTGAATAGCAAGAAAACCGCTCATCCTTAAATCAACGGTATATTGCTCTTCTTGTGTTTGGGCAGACTTCTTGGCAAGACTCAACTCAGATTGAAGGGATTCGTGCATTTTTCGAAGTTTGTTGGACTTAGAAGACTCAGCCTCAAACTTTTCCTTGTACTCTTGGAGTGCCTTAACGTCATTTTCCAAATTGAAGATCTTGCCAGTACACTGCAAATGCTCAGTCTCTAACGCATGCATCTTATCTCCACAAGATTGATGGTCTTTCACTTGTTCCTCTAGCTGAGCAATTCTAGTAACACACCCTTTGTGTTCTTTCAAGGTGGTGGTTTGTTTTTCCAATTGAGATTCCAGCTTCTTGTATTTCTCTGAAATAAAGAAAAACATAGTATTAATGCTGAGGCAATAGCAAATTGGAAATTACATGGGAAAATGAAATCCTAAGGAACTACCTTCTAGACCGTTAACATACTCATGAATAACCTTTTTGGCAACACTTATTTCATCAAGTTTACTCAAAACTTCCTGATCAGAACAAGGGCCAACGGCTTGTTGGATTTTGAGTCTAAGTATATTATTTTCTTCATTTAGCTGCCTAGCGCGATCTCCATGAATTTGGGCAAAATCTTTATGGTGTTGAATTTCATCTCGGGCGGTATCTCTCAGCAGTACGGCAAACCAGTGTAGATGATAAGCGCGAAATGGTGGCTTCCTTATCCTTCAGTTGGGTGGTTACCTTCATATGGTCCACAATAGCTTTTTCTTTGGCTTTACGTTCCAATTCAGCTAAGCGAGAGGCGTTGTCAAGCTCACTCTTTGTCCATTCCACATCCGCTTCAGAAACTTTGAGAAGATGGTCAAGATTTACATTAAGGTCAGTGACACGGCGTAATTCTCGGCGGTACCATCTAAGATCTCGGTCAATGTCAAGCAGCATGTTACGTTGATTAGCGTTAGCGCTAACCAGCTTATCTATTTCAATCTTAACTCGCCTCGATTGACCGTCATCATGTTGCTGGCGACCTTATAATAGACAGGGACTAAAAGTGGGAAAAAGGAGACGGCGGAATATAAAATACTTAGAGAAAACAGAAGAAAAAGGCTAACCTTGAAGTTCTTTATGTTCTTTTTTCTCCTTATTGTAGTAATACCGGAGTCGATCACCTTCTTCTCCTTTTCCAGTAGAGCTTTACTCTGCTCTAGATTCTGCTCTAGTTTGGCTTTATCCTGGCGAAGGTTGTCGCGTTCTTGTTGCAATTGAGCATTCAACGAGATACCACCAAGATTGCGCTGAAAATCCTGAAGAATAAGAGAAATCGATATAGTTAGCAATGAAATTTTCAACGGAAAAGTTTAAGGACAAGGCTGAGGCAATAATGTACCATGACGGCGCTGCAGAGTTGTTCATAAGGAGTAAGATGAGAGACGGCGGTAGTAAGCTCGACGGGTTTCAGCGCTAACCCAGGCTCACTTAGTTTGCTCATTGATTCTAGATAAAGAGTATTAGAACCACTTTCATCCTGAGACAACAATTTAGCAAAGGAATCCACTAACTTGTTGGGCGGTAATTGAATCTCTGTGGAACTATTGTCAGCAGAAGTGCAAGGTAGAGTGTTCAGAGAAAGAAGGTGATGAAGAACTGAGACAGCATTATTAATGGCTGAGGCAAAGACCGGTTCAGCCAGATTATTTGACTGGACAGGAGTTTGCATTTCAACAGTATGCTCACCAGTAGTATCCACATTAATCTCAGCGGTACCTCGTCCAGTGGTAGCAATGTCTGAAGTAGTAATTGGTGGAGTTGTAGGAATTTCTTCATACACCAAGTCAACATGATGTTCATCAGCAGGTTTCTCAGACTGGTCCTCAGAAATGGGATCGCTGACAATATTCGGGTTGTTGGATTGGTTATTTTTCTTGGAAGCAACTGACTTTTTGACCCTTGGCAGCTTTTCGCTGTTCTTGGAAGATTCGCCGTCCTTCTTCTTGGAAGATTCATTATTCTTTTTCTTGGAAGACCCGCTGTCCTTCTTTTTGGAAGAGCCGCTATCTTTCTTAGCAGCAGAAGTAGACTTGACGTTGTCATCTTTCTTGGACCCAGCAGTAGGCATACCAGGGAGTGCGCCAAGGGTGGCTTTAACACGGTCTATCGCGCTGAGGGGCTTCTCTGGCTTGGATTTCTTTGAAGGTGGCTATGAAAAGGAAAATCATCGTCAATTGTTAAGCTAACAAACAGAGGCAAATATATACATATATTTCAAAGGCAGTAGTAGGATGTTTGTTACCTGAACAGCGTCTCCCTCTTTTTCTTTTCTCTTTGTACCTTTCCCTTTTCTAGGTTGCTTGCAAAACTCAGGCTTTTTAGACCAATGACCTTTATCAGTGACAACAAACTCGCCGTTCTTTCTTGAGGTACTGGTTTTCTTCATCCCAGCGAACAGACCAAAAGTCATGCTTGGCTAGAGCAGAATGCTCAGGGAGAAATTCCTCACGAGGAATAGTTTTATTCTCATATTTAAAACCCTTGAGCCAGGGACCTTCAACTTGGCAAGGAATATCACCCCAATGATTTTCAGATTTATGGCGGACAGAGGGTCTCTCAGTAGTAGAAGCTTCCTTGTCAACATCCCTTAGAAACTTCTTATCATTATCAAAACCTCCTCTTAATTCAAGACGGTGTAACCATGGTTCGCCGGCTCTGAGGCTGGGCTTCACTTGATATTGAGCTAGGAAATTCTCAACAGTATATAGTTCTTTGTTGACAAAGGCAGGATCCCTAGTGACTTTAGGATAAAGAGTGTGGCATTTACTACGGGCAACCCATTCATACAATATACGAATGGAATTACCAGAAAGTTGGGCGGGATGCTTGTTTATATGCATCAGCAGCTGAAGAAGAAGAGGATTGGCAGGATCATAAAGAGAAAACTGGTACCCAGCTCTGATCTGGCCCATAGATATAACTAAACGATTCTCATCTTGGCCTTCCTGGCGGATATGCTCCAGGAGTAATGGATCAGAGCACATAGTGACGCCGTCTAAAGGCGAGATTTTAAGTGATGGAGTAATGGCATGTGACGGAGTGCAATACCCTTCCCAGTCATCACCCCAAGATGGTTTAGCGCT